>JAWNZC010000150.1:3270000-3440000 GCA_035771165.1 Paragorgia papillata
GTGTCCAAGTTGTTATGAAGGAAAGAACTGCGAAAGTGAACGTGGTAAGATTACAAGTTTTAATTGAGCGTGTGTGTGTGTATACCATTGAACTCTAAGTAAATTGGAACGCTAACTCCATAAGTCAGGCCCTATGAATGGATGAAGCCAAAAATCTTTAAATGTTAGTTTTTCTGGGTTTTGAGCTGAAATACTTAACGCTGAACGTTGGGCTGTATAGGAAACTGAAGCTATTGAAAAATGCTGTTTTGTATATAAACTTCACGACTTTTGCTGAAAGGGAAATAATTAAAAAATATAAAAGCAACTGCCATTTTGTTTGCCGAACGTTACAAAATGGCAGTTGTTTTTATATATTTTAATTATTTCCCTTTTAGCTAAAGTCTTGACGTTTCTATACCAAACAGCATTTTTCAATACCTTCAGTTTTATATATAGAGCAACATTCAGCGTTAAGTATTTCAGCTCAAAACTCAGCGAAAAACTACAACAAGTTTCTTAGTGTTATTTCCCAGCGAAATATGGTCGAACATTTTACCACATTTTAAAAAGTTTAAAATAACGAGGAAACTTATACTTTACATCAAATTGAAGCCAATGCTATTTATAAAAACATACGCATAAAACAATGTATTTCAATCCGTTGTTTTGGAGTAATTTGTTTTCGTCCCAAAGAAAATATATAGCAGGATGAAAATTAAGTAACTTGAAGCACGGGAGCTACCTGCAAAGTTACTGGCACTGGCTTCAAAATACCCCCCTGAGTTATCGTTCCAATCTTCTTATAGTTCAATGGTGTATACACTGTACATACAAATGGTGTTTGTGTTTAGAAATGTCTAAATTCCCGCGTGCGCACGTGTTGCTTTCTTTTTCTTCTTGTGTTGCAATTTTTGAGCCAGGAGAATTAAGGCGCAATTGCCGTCCGTTAGTTTATAAAAAAGGATAATTACGATCTTCTCAAAACTTTGTTTGAGCTATACTATGTATAGGTTAGTTACCGAACCCGAGGTAAATAACTTACGTAGTTACCGAGGTTGAGGGCTAATATATATCAGCCCGGGGCCATTAAGTTGATTTATGCTTGGTTGGGAGTAATTATTATAAATAAACATACGCGGTACATCAAAGAAAACCGAGGGGATCATGAACTAAAATAAGATTGCGTTGCCGTCGCAATTTAATTTCTTTTTCGTAGACTGTTATTGTCTAAATAAAGATAGTTGTCTTTGTTATCTCAAACGATCTTTGACATTCCTATTCCTTTATTCTTTCTATATTTTAACTGCAAGCCTGGATTATGTATGCCATGCACCAACAACCCCAACAAAAATCATTAGGTTAAATGCGATGACTCAAAGAGGCCCGTTCACTTCTTTCGCGGTTTTTCCGAAAGATGTCGTCAAATTTCTTTTTCCAAATTTGCCGTCAAGCATTATTGAGTCTCAAGATTTTAGCAATCTTCTAGATGACCCAACGACAACAAAAATAGGTAGAGGAGGCGTACATGAGGATACTCATGATTGCGCTATAAACAGATGACTGAACAATGTAAATTGGATATCACAAATACACTAATGTACTAAAGATACTAAGACTTACTATTGTAAAGTAAACATATGATGCTGATTGTAAGACGAGTTTGGAAAGGCCTACAAGAAGCTGTATACTTTGAGCTGAGTGCGTTTGGGGGTATAATGACTTTAAAGATCAAATTCGATAGACTGAAATTTTTGCATAAATCTACAAACAAATCACTTCGAATTAACACTGCCATTTTATGGAGAAAACTGCAGCTTGTAAACTGCAAAGGTTCTAAGCCTTGTTTAAATTTTCGGCACATTCAAGCAAGCTGAAATTTCCAATTCCATTTTCCACATAGCTGCAAAAAAACATTTCACTGACTGGCACACTTTAGCATTTTATCCAAATAATTTTATAAAGCGGAATGAAGTGCATGCTTGTTTAACCTAATAAGGGATACACACTGAACTGATTAGAATATCATGTTAAATTACGTGTATCTATTATTAACCAACATAAAATATTCAGATATGTTTTTGCCCTACTAGCATAGCCTGAATCAGGCTATCAATCCACAAAAATATTGGGCGTACTATAGCCTGCGAGCCGGCTCTTTTTTTTTTGGTGGGGGGGGGGGGGGGGGGGGGGGGGGGGGAGTTGGGGAGACTTCGTTCCAAAACAATTCGTCTCTATCCTAATTTATCAACCTGAATATGATTGCGGTTCGTACAACCCTTGATATAAACGGTCAAAGATATTAAGAATATTTACCTGATGGCATAATATCTTTTTACACAAATGAATTTAATAATTACAAATTACCAGCAGTCTACTACCACCAGCCCCAAACTACAAAGCTATACGTCATCAATCATCGTCTCGTCCATTCAGTAAGTTGCGTCCCAATTTGGAACGCTACTACTAAAAAAACAATAGATCGTTTTCATAAACAATGAAATGGCGACCATATTGTTGTACTATCTTTATCCTATGGGAATTTAGGTCTATTCTTATTCAAAAATTTCGTATTGTTTCACCACCCCAACGGTGCCACCGATCACGCGAGTGAAAACGATCCATACTACGTGTGTAGGCTCTCCTTCTCCTCTCCCCAACCCTCCAAAGGAGAGCCGGCTCGCAGGCTAGGCGTACTAGAAAAATACATCCGCCTAAAATGCATCAACTTTTGCTGAGGATGAATCAGATCGTATATTTTGAGGAGACCAATGGCTATGCCAGCCCAAGCTAAAATTACTCGTGTAATAGAACCATTTCTTGAGTCAATGTCTATTTCCATGTTTTTAAACTAAACCGCTAACATGAAACCGAGAACACATGGGTGGAGGGGGGTAGGAACAACTCAGTTTGAACAATAAGGTAACTCTTGGGATAGAGTTAATAATAAAGACTTATTAACTGAGTGCGAGGTTTGTACCGGGAAGTATTTGCCTGAGGTATTCGTACAGACCGAACGACGAAGGAGAGAAGTTTGTGCGGTAAAATCGAAGCCAAATACTTTCCGGTACAGTTCGAGCAAACGAGGTTAATAAGAAATTTATTATATGGCTATTGCTTCATTTTATTTTAAAGTTTCGAGCATTGTTTTCGTTTTCGGAGTATGATGTTTACCTTACCTGGTGTTAACTTTTTCATGTCGCTTCTTGGCCTTCTTGTTCACACCAGTTCGACCTTTATTTGTCGTGTTTTTAGATAAATGGCTTTAAAGAAAACCAGCAGTAATGTTCCAACACATTTTATTGTTCAGAATATTTGAATAAAGATACCAGGTTCTCTTTTATTTGTATTCAAATCAATTCAAATTAACTCAGAAATTTTCCCGCCAAAACATACAGGACCGAGAAAAAAGCGTATTGACTCGCGGTCAATATCATAAAATCCCGACATTTACTGGAGCACAATGACCCCTTCTACCTTTTAGGAAAAACCCGCAATGCATTCTGATAGTTGGGTATTACTTCACTTCCAGGTGAAATGGCAACCTCGTACCCAGGCTCTTTTCAACACGCAGCGCGAAGAAAAGACCCTGGTATATCATGGTCACGTGACTACCAAAATCTGGTTGTGACAAATTTTGTTTGGACAGGGGAGGGGTAGAGAAGATTTAAAGCTTCTTGCCGAAAGATTTACCGTTTGAGAAAAGACTTCGCTCTTGGACTCAAGGGCTCAGCGCTAAGTGGGCACGTTATGGTTATGATTTTCGAATATGTTCATAAAAAAACGGCTAACTTACGAGAGACTCGCGCAGACAAGTGAAGCAAAGAAGCAGGCCGCAGAGGGTAAATAATTTATCCGCCTTGATGCCGATTTACTAGCACTAGCAATTACCCCCACTAGCAATGCTTTGGTTCTGTTTTGGCCCGAAAACTTAGCTTGTCCAGTGAGCAAAAATTCAGGTTTTTACAAGGCCTGCAACTCAAAAGTGCTTTCGCGAGTTTTGCACCCGTTGTTTTGCTTATTTTCTTTGTGTCCTGATTCGTCTCCCCCCAAGTAATTTAGTAAGTTCTAGAATTATGAACTTGTCAAAGTTTAGCCCTAGGGTAGGGGGGGGGGGGGGGGGAAGGGGGACGATCAAACCCAGGGGAATTTGACATTTTTTCAATCAATCAATCAATCAATCAATCAATCAATCAATCAATCAATCAATCAATCAATCAATCAATCAATCAATCAATCAATCAATCAATCATTTAATTTATCATACCATAATTACATGTGAAATATTAGTAGTTAGTATTATTTACAGATAATATTATTGACGCAGGTTAATTAAGTTAAATTACAGATACAATGTGTATACATACACACACACATATACAGTATATGTTCTTAAGTAATGTTATATGTAAGAAATGGATATTTATTGGATATTTGGTATAAATGGTAGATTGGTTTTGAAACTCGAAAGAGTTTGTAAAAAACACCAATCACCATGTACCTGATGGGGAGCATAGAAGTCATGATGATACGCGAGTATATTATATAGATTCTATTTGAAGATCGGTCCTAATTCAGTATTGTGAATAATAGTGATTTTAGATTATTCTGAAATAGTTTTAAAGATTTGGATTGAGTAATTGATTTGTCAAATGAATTCCACAGAAAAGTCCCGCTATGTCTAAGGGTCATTTTTCTTGTTGTTGTTCTGGCTTTTGTGACATGAATCTTGTTGGCACCTCGAGTATCATAATTGTGTATTTGAGTGTTAAGTGTGAAGTAATTTCTAAAGATTAGAGGTAAAGATAATGGGTTGTTCAGACATTTATAAACAAATGATCCAGTTGCTAGTTTATTAATTTCATATACATTTAGTAATTTCAGCTTTATGAAAAGAGGTCTGGTGTGGTCTCAGCTCTGTATCCAGCATTTGCTATTATTCGGATAACACGTTTTTGGAGTTTAAATATCTTGTCTAGATTGGTAGGATAATAATTTGCCCACACTATATTACAATATTGGTTGTATGGTAGGACAAGACTGCAGTATAGTGTACGACGTGTAGTAACAGATATGAAGGATTTTATTTTATTAATAACTCCAATTGATTTAGCCATTTTCAGGGCAATATTATTTATGTGTGGTTTCCAATCAAGATGGTTATTTAATTGAACGCCTAGAGAAGTAGTTGCGTTCACTGAGTCGATTATATTATTATCAATGCTGTTGTTTAGATTGTTTTTTGAATAGTGTTTATTTCTCGCAGTGAAAATTATGTACTTAGCTTTTTTAAGATTAAATGAAAGTTTGTTGGCTTTAAACCATGAGGAAAGCTTGAAGAGTTCTTGATTAACAGTATCTTCAAGTTGCTTCAAATCTTTATTTGATGTGAACACACTGGTGTCATCAGCAAATAAAATAAAGTTTAGAATGGTTGAACAACTTGTAATATCATTAATATAAAGGAGAAATAAAAGAGGTCCAAGAATGGATCCTTGTGGAACTCCACACTTTATGGTTTTGAAGGATGATAGGGTGTTATTGATTTTAACAAATTGTTGTCTATTTTTGAGGTAATCTTCAAACCATAAAAGTGGTAATCCTCTGATGCCATAATGATATAATTTTTTTAATAGAATTTCATGGTTAACAGTGTCGAAAGCCTTAGATAAGTCAATAAAGACACCCACAGTGAATTCTTTGTTATCAATGGAGTTAGAAAGACTATCTACAAGTTCTATAAGTGCCATATATGTATAGAGTGGTCCTTTCTAAAACCATATTGTTTGTTATTTAGTATTGGAAATTTGCCTTAGTAATTTAAAAGTCTGGTATAAACAACCTTTTCAAGAAGTTTGGAAAAAATGGAGAAAATAAAAATAGGACGATAATTTGAAAATTGATGCGGGTCTTCCGTTTTAAAAATGGGGATTACTTGTGCAATTTTTAATTGATCTGGTGCTCTACCATTTTCCAAAGATTTATTAAAAATGTTTGATAAAATAGGTGCAAGTGGCATTGCTGCTTGTTTGATTACATATGGATTGAAATGACCAGGCCCATCTGATTTGTTGGGATTAATTTCTGTCAGTAAATTTAAAATTTCGTTATCATCAGTAGGGTAGAATACAAAAGAGTTAGGATAGGAACCTTGTAAAAATTGGCCGAAAGTCGAGGTTGTTTGGGATATTTTGGAAGCTAAGCTTGGACCAACATTTACAAAGAAATCATTGAAGGTGTCTGATATCAACCCATCACCGGAAATGTCTTTGTTGTTATGAATAAAAGAGGTAGGATAATTTAGCTTAGGTTTGGTTTTATTCATTAAAGTTTTGAGGATTTTCCAAGTGGTTTTTAGGTTTGTTTTGGCTGTTTCGAATTTTAAATTATAGTAACGTTTTTTTTACAATTTTGAGTAGGTGATTAAGTTTGTTTCTGTACATTTTATATTTGTGTTCACTAGTTGATGATTTCTTATGCAGGAATTTACAATATAACCTATTTTTGTTTTTTATGGATTTGAAAATTTACGTCAAATTCCTTGCCAACGGGCAAACATTTGTGTCAAATAAAGAAAAAAAACTTGGGGGGGTCAACCCACAGGGATATTGACTTTGTGGGGAAAAATCATCAAATTTCCCTGCAGTAGAATGGCCTTGTTGGTCAAAATACCCCTTTCTGGGAAATATCATGTGCTAAAATATAATATTAAGATTATTTTACGTGTCAAAAATCCCGTTCCTGGAGCTTGTCAAGAAAGTCAAATTTTCCTGTTTCGGAATATGTCGATCTGTCAATATCCTGCGGGTTGCCTCCCCCCCCCCCTACCACCCTGGGGCTTAACATTGATGGTGCATAACTATAGAACAACAGCATAGTAAAGCAGTCAGTACAAAATATATGTATGTGGTAGTGTTCAGGGAGCTGGACGTTTTTAATATTAACAAACAAATAAATGATAAACTAGAAAAACCAAACTAATTGCTTTTGTGATCGATGAAGAACGTTTACCGTAAGCCTATTTCAAACGTTCGGTTGCACTACTGAAGAGGGCAGTTTCCGGTCCATCTCTTGAATCTCTTCTGAAACCTTCTTAAAAATGAAATATCAGTCAACAAATAACATTAAACTGATATTGTCAAAGAAACTGAGCACAATTTCAACCTGGGCGATAATAGAACACAAAAATACAATAAAAACAGCTCATATTTACCTATCAGATTTATACAGCTAATACAGTAGGTTATTAGAGTAATATAATTTTTTAACTTAAAATTACATTTGTAGCGTTTGGCTTAACTTGTTAAACACTTGATAGTTGAATAGTCTGTAAATGAAATAATTATAAATATTTGTACTGTATATACATATTAGGAATATATTTAATATATTTATAATATTAAAATGAGACAAAGTGATGCACAAGACTTGAAATTTTTCCACCATTTATCTATGAGCTGTTGCAAAAGCATCTCGGAACTGAGCCAAAATTAGCCAGTGACAACTCTACTGGTGCTGTCAAAACAGAATCAAATAGCTGAAGAAATCGTCTGCTAACTATGTGTAAGGCAGGCAAAGGAGAAATGTAAACACGTTCTAACATTGCTATTCCTAGCCTAGTTTATCATTTATTTGTTTGTTAATATTAAAAACGTCCAGCTCCCTGAGCTTTATTATGCTGTACATTGTTCAATTGTTATGCACCTATCAATGTTAAGCCCAAGGGTGGGGGGGGGGGGGGGGGGCAGGCAACCCACAGGATATTGACAGATCGACATATCCCGAGACAGTAAAATTTGACTTTCTTGACAAGCTCGAGGGACGGTATTTTTGACACGTAAAATGATCTTAATATTATATTTTAGCACTTGATATTTCCCAGAGAGGGGTATTTTGACAAACAAGGCTATTCTACTGCATGGAAATTTGATGATTTTTCCCCACAAAGTCAATATTCCTGTGGGTTGACCCCCTCACCCACCCTGGGGCTTAACATTGCTAGGTGCATTATTGATACAACTTGACACAAATGTTTACCCGTGGGTAAGGAATTTGACGTAAATTTTCAAAAAATGTCAAATCCCCCTGGGTTTGATCGTCCCCCCTACCCCTAGGGCTAAACTTTGACAAGTGCATAATTCTAGAACTTACTAAATTACTTGGGAGGAGACGAATCAAGACACCAAGAAAAAACAAACAAACAACGGCTGCAAAACTCGCAGCTCTTGTAAAAACCAAAACTTTTGCTCACTGGACAAGCTTAGTTTTCGGGCAAATACAGAACCAAAACATTGCTAGTGGAGGTATTATCGATCTTCTGATCGGAAGCATGGCCAAACTTTGTCAGTGTCAAGTGTCAACAAGCGAAAAAAGGCATTCAGAGACGTGCACAATTGCAAAATCTACACGATCTGTACAGATTAACTACAAGCAAATATCCACATAGCAAAATATTTTATTGATAGCCACTTGATAAGCTTTCTCACCTACAAATGTTCGCACAGACCTTTCTTTATGGATGTTTTTGTTGTAAATGAATGTAGTAAATACCCCCCAAGTTATGCTGCGATAAGTAAAGTTTACTCTCGAAAGCTAAAAGCGGTTAAAACCAATCAATTATTCTTCCTAGTAAAAGTGCTCCTCGCGGCAGCCATTTCACCTGGAAGTGAAGTGATACCCAACTACCAGAATGCATTGCGGGTTTTTCCTAAAAGGTAAAAGGGCCATTCGGTTTACCTTCATTGATATTCGTACATACGAAAAAGGCCTCTGATGAACACTGATGGTCTTACGCCTTAACCATGTGACTTGTAACGTGTGATTATATTGACGAAACATGGTTAGACAGATACGCCCTGGATACAACCGAGCTAGGTCATGACATAGCGGATCTAGTTTAGGAACTATATCCGCAAAACCCTAATTAACCCGAGTCTGAAATGTCTTCTAGTTTTTTGGAAAAACATATTTGACGACATGCCGGGAAAGGACTGGACGGTTCCCTTTGAGTCATTTATTTTAACCTCGATTGTCCATAACGTGCACAAATTTCTTGTTTTTTGCTTATTAATACTTAAATAACACGGTTGAGTGATAGGACCTAAACGCTGCTATTGGGCGATTGCATTATAACAAAAATAATACGCTGAGTTTCGATCTCTCAATAAACTGAACCTTAACTCTAACCAGACCAGCGTTAGTTGGAGTCTAATTATGACTCTAACACTTTGACTAAACCTGAAAAAAGAAAGTAACTGCAAAAAAGAAGAAAACTTTATGTTCAAAAACGCTGAAAAGTGTCATGCAGTTATATAAGTGTCATTTGCGGCATACAGTTATCGATGATAATTTGTACGTATACATGTAGTGCATGTGGTACATTTGCGAGCTTGGTGTAACTGACATTTAGCTTTTCATCTGAGCCTGCGTGGCACAATGGTCAGAGCGTCTAACCGGTCATTAGCAGGTTGCAGCTTCGAACGCTGTTTGGGGCTCAGAAATCTTTTCTGAGTAATTGAGCTTGACGAATATCTGCCAAACGTCAATTATTCTCAACGGTTCAAATAGACCTTATTGAAAATTTGAGGTCGTTCAGAGACTGCATATATACCTCTTCTAGCGGGTTCTGAAGGGATGCTTATATAGAGAAAAAATATATCTTATTCACCAGGAGGTCCATGTGGACCTCCAGTACACATGACCCACCCTTCATTCTATAAGCCATATAACCGTGTTAAGTCCATTGTCATTTGTTAATTCAGCTAAATATTTAGGTAAACGGTTGCAAATCAGATAATGAAATTTTGTAATTTATTTATTCTACACGGTGAGTCTTGCGGTCAGATTTTTTTTTAAATTCTCGCCCAAGTATCAAACAAATCATGTTCTACCAAAATTGAATGGTTTGCACTGTTGTTGGTAATTATCGCAATTATTTTTACAAAGTTACATTAAAATCGGTTAACGTTTAATACTTTTCGAGATATCCTAGTGACGGGTACCCTGCGAGTCAGAGCCCCCTTCCGACCTACGCAAGCTTCGGGGAAAAGTGGGCTCTGCCAACAAACTCGATTTCTTTTTGAGCATGCGTGAACGGTTGCCAAGATACTATTTTGGGCCCAGGCTCTAACGCGTCACTTCCTATTTTCCTGCTTACGCTTGTTCGAAAACTAGAACTTGTTTGACCAGTTTAAAATCTGACTGACGCGCCCCAAATTCGGGGCGAAGATCGAGTTTGTTGGCAGAGCCCACTTTCCCCCGAAGCCTGCGTAGGTCGGAAAGGGGCTCTGACTCGCAGGGTAAGTGACCGGCAACAAACTAACAAACTATATATCAGACTAACAAATTAACAAAGTAACAAACTAACGAACTAACGAACTAACGAACAAACTAACGAACTAACGAACCAACCAACCAATCAACCAACCAACCAACAACCAACGAAAGAACGAACGAACGAACTAACGAACTATCGAACCAACCAACCAACCAACCAACCAACCAACCAACCAACAACGAACGAACGAACGAACGAACGAACGAACGAACGAACCTACCAACCAACCAACCAACCAATCAATCAATCAAAAGACAAACCGACCAACCAACCGAGCAAGGAAGCAACCAACCAACCAACCAACCAATCAACCAACCAATCAACCAATCAATCAATCAACCAACCAACCAACCAACCAAGCAAAGAAGCAACCAAGCAACCAACCAACCAAGCAATCAACCAAGCAAGGAAGCTACCAACCAAGCAATCAACCAAGCAACCAACGAATAGACGAACCAACTAACCAGCTAACGAACTAACGGACTATGTGACTAACGGACTAACAGACTGAACAATCTAATTACAGACTAATTACAGTCTATCAGGTGAACAAACGAACGGACGGATGGCCTAACGGCCTGACAGCCCAATGGCCTAACAGATGAACAGCCTAACAAAAAATCGAAACAAACGGAAGTATCAGGGCCGTAACAGGAGGAAATGACTTGGGGGGGTGGGCAAACCCACTTTTTTCAAAAATTTTCTTATTTACTTTAGCATAATTAAATTACACTTTGGAATATAGTTCTATGCTGTATCATGGGAATTTTTCTTAAAAAGTCAACTTTTAAGTATAACATAATGATCACTTTACTCTCCCTATTTAGACCATTAAATTTTGTTAAATTCTTATGTCGAAAATGCAGAGAATGCCATTTCAGAGCTTTCAGAATTCCGAAATTTGGTGAGAGAGAAACGCGCAGACAACTTTGAAATAATGTTGTCACACTGATTTGGAAACGTCAAATCGTGACCCACCCACCCAAGGTTAGATTTCTTTAATGCGGCCGGCTGAGTATAGAAACATAACCTTCTGGCGGAGGTGACATTATTTATACCAGAAAATTATCAATTTTCCTTTAGGAATTTGATAATTAAGCGTATGATAATTCAAGGAGCTTAACGCCAGTTATTAAAATCTTTGCATTATTTTCCCTTCTTTCTTCTATACATATAAGACCCTTGTAAAAGCTCGCCGTGTCAAAATGGTGGAAACTGCACATCAGAAGGAAATACGTACCATTGCCACTGTGCAAGTGGATTTAAAGGACTGAACTGCAAATTGGAATTTGGTAAGGTTACAAAGTTGTTATTAAGCGTGTGTATCTGTGTGCCTGTGCGCTGAATATGACAACAAGATTTACCATGGAGAAGAAATGAATGACAAAATGGTTGATCGTGCCATTATCTTTGATAATGCCAACATTTAACTGAATATTTAGCTGAATTAACAAATAGCAATTGAACTTAACATTTGTTACTGGCTAATATTTCTACAAAGTTATATCAAAATCGCTTCAATACTTTTTGAGATAACCTGGTGATAGGCAAAAGACTAACAGACTAAGAAACTAACAGACTGAACAGACTGAACAGATGAACAAACGAACAGACTAACTGCTTAACAGCCTAACCGCCCAACAGACTAACAGACTAACAAAAAACAAAAAACAAAATGGAAGTAAAGACATAAACTTTTGGTCGAGGTGACTATATTTATACTACAAAATCACTAGATCTGGTATTAAGGGGAGACTAGGGGAACAAAAGAAGATTGGGTGGTAAAGACTGTCCATGATGGCCGAAACACTTTTTACAAAAGGAAAATTAAATAAGTGTCGCAATCGTTTGGTGTAAGTTGCGGCGATTGGTCGGTCAAATTGAACAGAACATCACTGTATTTGGAATAGCTCTATTTTTTGACAATTATTAAGTTTATGAAAATTCAAGGAGCTCAACGTTAGTGATTTTATATCTCAGCATTAATTTGTTATTATTCTTTCTTTACATGCAAGACCCTTGCGAAGTCAAAATTAGCGTGAGCTACAAAGTCTTAATTAAGCGTGCCAATGTGTCTGTGCGCTGAAAACTGGTGTTTGCTTTTGGAATGTTTAGCGCAAGCGTGTTTTACCCCCACGTGACCACACCCACTTTTTTCAGAATTTTACTTTTTTACTTTAGCATATTTAAATTACATTTTGGAAGAGTAGTTCTATGCTGTATCACTGGAATTTGTTTTATAAAGTCAAGTTTTAAGTATAACATAATCATCACTTCACTCTCCCTATTTAGACCTTTAAATTTTGTTAAATTCTCATCTCGAAAATGCCGAAAATGCCATTTCAGAGCTATCAGAATTCCGAAATTTGGTGAGAGAGAAACGCGCAGACACCTTTTAAATAATGTTTTCACACTGATTTGGGAAGGTCAAATCGTGACCGCCCCCCCCACCACCACCACCAACACCACCCACCCACCCACCCAAGGTGAGATTTCTTTAATGCGGCCGCCTGAGTAGAGAAACATAACCTTCTGGCGGAGGTGACAATATTTATACAAGAAAATTACCAATTTTCCTTTATAAATTTGATAATTAAGCGTATGACAATTCAAGGAGCTTAACGTCAGTTATTAAAATCTTTGCATTATTTTCCCTTCTTTCTTTTATACATTTAAGACCCTTGTAAAAGCTCGCCGTGTCAAAATTGTGGAAAGTGCACGTCAGAAGGAAGCACGTACTATTGCGACTGTGCAAGTGGATTTAAAGGACTGAACTGCAAATTGGAATTTGGTAAGGTTACAAAGTTGTTATTAAGCGTGTGTATCTGTGTGCCTGTTCGCTGAATCTGACAACAAGATTTACCATGTAGAAGAAATGAATGACAAAATGGTTGATCGTGCCACTATCTTTGATAATGCAAACATTTAACTGAATATTTAGCTGAATTAACAAATAGCAATTGGACTTAACATTGGTTACTGGCTAATATTTCTACAAAGTTATCAAAATCACTTCAATACTTCTTGAGATATCCTGGTGACAGGCAAAAGACTAACAGACTAAGAAACTAACAGACTGAACAGATGAACAAACTGCAGACTAACGGCTTAACAGCCTAACCGACCAACAGACTAACGGACTAACAAAAAAAACCGGATCTAAAAACATAAACTTTTGGCCGAGATGACTATATTTATACTACAAAATCACTAGATCTGGTATTAAGGGGAGACTAGGGGAACACAACAAGATTGGGTGGTAAAGACTGTCAATGATGGCCGAAACACTTTTTACAAAAGGAAAATGAAATAAGTGTCGCAATCTTTTGGTGTAAGTTGCGGCGATTGGTCGGACAAATTGAACAGAACATCACTGTGTTTGGAATAGCCCTATTTTTTGACAATTATTAAGTTTATGAAAATTCAAGGAGCTCAACGTTAGTGATTTTATATCTCAGCATTAATTTGTTATTATTTTTTCTTTATATGCAAGCAAGACCCCTGCGAAGTCAAAATTGGCGTGAGCTACAAAGTCTTAATTAAGCGTGCGAATGTGTCTGTGCGCTGAAAACTGGTGTTTGCTTTTGGAATGTTTAGCGCATGCGTGTTTTACCCCACGTGACCACACCCACTTTTTTCAAAATTTTTCTTTTTTCTTTTGCATTTTTAAATTACACTTTGGAAGAGTAGTTCTATGCTGTATCACAGGAATTTTTTAAAAAAAGTAAAGTTTTAAGTATAAAATAATCATCACTTTACTCTCCCTATTTAGACCTTTAAATTTTGTTAAATTCTTATCTCGAAAATGCAGAAAATGCCATTTCAGAGCTATCAGAATTCCGAAATTTGGTGAGAGAGAAACGCGCAGACACCTTTTAAATAATGTTTTCACACTGATTTGGAAACGTCAAATCGTGACCCACCCACCCAAGGTGAGATTTCTTTAATGCTGCCGGCTGAGTATAGAAACATAACCTTCTGGCGGAGGTGACAATATTTATACCAGAAAATTGTCAATTTTCCTTTAGGAATTTGATAATTAAGCGTATCACAATTCAAGGAGCTTAACGCCAGTTATTAAAATCTTTGCATTATTTTCCCTTCTTTCTTCTATACATATAAGACCCTTGTAAAAGCTCGCCGTGTCAAAATGGTGGAATTAACTGCACATCAGAAGGAAATACGTACCATTGCGACTGTGCAAGTGGATTTAAAGGACTGAACTGCAAATTGGAATTTGGTAAGGTTACAAAGTTGTTATTAAGCGTGTGTATCTGTGTGCCTGTGCGCTGAATCTGACCACAAGATTTACCATGTAGAAGAAATGAATGACAAAATGGTTGATCGTGCCATTATCTTTGATAATGCAAACATTTAACTGAATATTTAGCTGAATTAACAAATAGCAATTGAACTTAACATTGGTTACTGGCTAATATTTCTACATTACCAGAAATTTGGGACAAGATGGCGTCGCGCGGGCGCATATAGGCCATTAAACATGACGGCCAAATCGTATAAGGAATAATACAGTAAAATCGTAAATTTTAAAATTTATCCTACTAGGGACATAGACTTCTCGGTTGCGGAGCTCGATTCCTGTTAAGAGTTAAGTAAGGAAACGTTATAACAAAAAATGTTCGCTTACCGAAATACACAGCCGGTTCCCAACATCGATTTATTTACGCTGCTTATTTGACTGATTCTGTTATGTAAGCCATAGTAATCGTGCTAAACATGCGATACAAATCTGCCAAATACACCACTTTCCTTGCGAACGATGCAAAGTGCGGAGCTTGCTATGTATTTAGCAATGTTCGAACTGCTAATATAACTCGTAAATATCTCCGTATCTAACAACATTGCGGTTCCCAAAGCCTTTAAACTTTCTTGGTTTTACAGTGTGTTTGAGCAATACACCAAATCGTAGTTTTATTTAGGCCCACATGCAAATTAGTTTCCTTTTCAATTTGGGCCCCTATGCAAATTACATCGTGTCTATTAAAGCATAACGGGAAGATAACATAGGCTGGGACTATTTTTCATGTTTTGAGTTCATTATTTTTAGACACTACGTTTAGGATTATTGTCAAGGATAATTGAGAAGCAAATTTTATCCTTATAGAATACCTAAGCATTAAAAGGTTTCTGAAATCAGAAATGTTATGTTTACTGCGGCTGCTTCAGCCTCATGTTATAAACGAACTACGTTTTATCCCGACTCAGATTGTATGCACAGTCGCAACTCCGATTTCGTCTATCAGCAGGAGGCCGTTATGTCTAAACGTGGAGTTGAGCTGCGAGAAGGACAAACGACGAAGCCATGGAGGTCTCTTCTCTTTCGAGCAGCCTGCAGCCATGTTTGTTTACTTTGAAAGCAGAGGCGATCTTTGTTCTTAGCACCGTTTGCATTTTCGCAAAATATTTACTGTATATTATTATCATGGGAGTAGCCACTGGCTACGAACGTGGCCGCAAAATGTCCCAAATTTCTGGTAATGACAAAGTTATAACAAAATCGCTTCAATACTTTTTGAGATAACCTGGTGAAAATCACTAGATCTGGTATTAAGTTGAGACTAGGGGAACACAAGAAGATTGGGTGGTAAAGACTGTCAATGATGGCCGAAACACTTTTTACAAAAGGAAAATTAAATAAGTGTCGCAATCATTTGGTGTAAGTTGCGGCGATTGGTCGGTCAAATTGAACAGAACATCACTGTGTTTGGAATAGCTCTATTTTTTGACAATTATTAAGTTTATGAAAATTCAAGGAGCTCAACGTTAGTGATTTTATATCTCAGCATTAATTTGTTATAATTCTTTCTTTACATGCAAGACCCCTGCGAAGTCAAAATTAGCGTGAGCTACAAAGTATTAATTAAGCGTGCGAATGTGTCTGTGCGCTGAAAACTGGTGTTTGCTTTTGGAATGTTTAGCGCAAGCTTCTTTCACCCCCACGTGGCCACACCCACCTTTTTCACAATTTTTCTTTTTTACTTTTGCATTATTAAATTACACTTTGGAAGAGTGGTTCTATGCTGTATGACAAGAATTTTTTTAAAAAGTCAAGTTTTAAGTATAAAATAATCATCACTTTACTCTCCCTATTTAGACCTTTCAATTTTGTAAAATTCTTATCTCGAAAATGCAGAAAATGCCATTTCAGAGCTATCAGAATTCCGAAATGTGGTGAGAGAGAAACGCGCAGACACCTTTTAACCTTTTAAATAATGTTTTCACACTGATTTGGAAACGTCAAATCGTGACCCCCCCCCCCCCCCCCCCCAAGGTGAGACTTCGTTAATGCGGCCGGCTGAGTAGAGAAACATAACCTTCTGGCGGAGGTGACAATATTTATACCAGAAAATTACCAATTTTCCTTTAGGAATTTGATAATTAAGCGTATGACAATTCAAGGAGCTTAACGTCAGTTATTAAAATCTTTGCATTATTAATTTCCCTTCTTTCTTCTATACATATAAGACCCTTGTAAAAGCTCGCCGTGTCAAAATGGTGGAAACTGCACATCAGAAGGAAATACGTACTATTGCGACTGTGCAAGTGGATTTAAAGGACTGAACTGCAAATTGGAATTTGGTATGGTTACACAGTTGTTATTAAGCGTATGTATCTGTGTGCCTGTGCGCTGAATCTGACAACAAGATTTACCATGTAGAAGAAATGAATGACAAAATGGTTGATCGTGCCATTATCTTTGATAATGCAAACATTTAACAGAATATTTAGCTGAATTAACAAATAGCAATTGGACTTAACATTGGTTACTGGCTAATATTTCAACAAAGTTATATCAAAATCGCTTCAATTCTTTTTGAGATATCCTGGTGACAGGAAAAAGACTAACAGACTAAGAAAGTAACAGGCTGAACAAACGAACAGACTAACGGCTTAACAGCCTAACCGCCCAACAGACTAACAGACTAACAAAAAAAAACGGAAGTAGAAACATAAACGTTTGGCCGAGGTGACTATATTTATACTACAAAATCCCTAGATCTGGTATTAAGAGGAGACTAGGGGAACACAAGAAGATTGGGTGGTAAAGACTGTCAATGATGGCCGAAACACTGTTTACAAAAGGAAAATTAAATAAGTGTCGCAATCGTTTGGTGTAAGTTGCGGCGATTGGTCGGTCAAAATGAACAGAACATCACTGTGTTTGGAATAGCTCTATTTTTTGACAATTATTAAGTTTATGAAAATTCAAGGATCTCAACGTTAGTGATTTTATATCTCAGCATTAATTTGTTATTATTCTTTCTTTACATGCAAGACCCCTGCGAATTCAAAATTGGCGTGAGCTACAAAGTCTTAATTAAGCGAGCGAATGTGTCTGTGCGCTGAAAACTGGTGTTTGCTTTTGGAATGTTTAGCGCAAGCTTGTTTTGCCCCACGTGACCACACCCAGTTTTTTCAAAATTTTTCTTTTTTACTTTAGCATATTTAAATTACATTTTGGAAAAGTAGTTCTATGCTGTATCACAGGAATTTTTTTTAAAAAGTCAAGTTTTAAGTATAAAATAATCATCACTTTACTCTCGCTATTTAGACCTTTAAATTTTGTTAAATTCTTATCTCCAAAATGCAGAAAATGCCATTTCAGAGCTATCAGAATTCCGAAATTTGGTGAGAGAGAAACGCGCAGACACCTTTTAAATAATGTTTTCACACTGATTTGGAAACGTCAAATCGTGACCCACCCACCCAAGGTGAGATTTCTTTAATGCGGCCGGCTGAGTATAGAAACATAACCTTCTGGCGGAGGTGACATTATTTATACCAGAAAATTATCAATTTTCCTTTAGGAATTTGATAATTAAGCGTTATGACAATTCAAGGAGCTTAACGCCAGTTATTAAAATCTTTGCATTATTTTCCCTTCTTTCTTCTATACATATAAGACCCTTGTAAAAGCTCGCCGTGTCAAAATGGTGGAAACTGCACATCAGAAGGAAATACGTACCATTGCGACTGTGCAAGTGGATTTAAAGGACTGAACTGCAAATTGGAATTTGGTAAGGTTACAAAGTTGTTATTAAGCGTGTGTATCTGTGTGCCTGTGCGCTGAATCTGACCACAAGATTTACCATGTAGAAGAAATGAATGACAAAATGGTTGATCGTGCCATTATCTTTGATAATGCAAACATTTAACTGAATATTTAGCTGAATTAACAAATAGCAATTGAACTTAACATTGGTTACTGGCTAATATTTCTACAAGGTTATATCAAAATCGCTTCAATACTTTTTGAGATAAGCTGGTGACAGGCAAAAGACTAACAGACTAAGAAACTAACAGACTGAACAGACTGAACAAAAGAACAGACTAACGGCTTAACAGCCTAACCGCCCAACAGACTAACAGACTAACAAAAAAAAAAGGAAGTAAAAACATAAACTTTTGGCCGATGTGACTATATTTATAGTAAAAAATCACTAGATCTGGTATTAAGTTGAGACTAGGGGAACACAAGAAGATTGGGTGGTAAAGACTGTCAATGATGGCCGAAACACTTTTTACAAAAGGAAAATTAAATAAGTGTCGCAATCGTTTGGTGTAAGTTGCGGCGATTGGTCGGTCAAAATGAGCAGAACATCACTGGGTTTGGAATATCTCTATTTTTTGACAATTATTAAGTTTATTAAAATTCAAGGAGCTCAACGTTACTGATTTTATATGTCAGCATTAATTTGTTATTATTCTTTCCTTACATGCAAGATCCCTGCGAAGTCAAAATTGGTGAGCTACAAAGTCTTAATTAAGCGTGCGAATGTGTCTGTGCGCGGAAAACTGGTGTTTGCTTTTGGAATGTTTAGCGCAAGCTTGTTTTACCGCCACGTGACCACACCCACTTTTTTGAAAATTTTTCTTTTTTACGTTAGCATATTTAAATTACATTTTGGAAGAGTAGTTCCATGCTGTATCACAGGAATTTTTAAAAAAAAGTCAAGTTTTAAGTATAAAATAATCATCACTTTACTCTCCCTATTTAGACCTTTAAATTTTGTTAAATTCTTATCTCGAAAATGCAGAAAATGCCATTTCAGAGCTATCAGAATTTCGAAATTTGGTGAGAGAGAAACGCACAGACACCTTTTAACCTTTTAAATAACGTCTTCACACTGATTTGGAAACGTCAAATCGTGACCCCCCCCCCCCCCCCCCACCCAAGGTGAGGTTTCTTTAATGTGGCCAGCTGAGTATAGAAACATAACCTTCTGGCGGAGGTGACAATATTTATACCAGAAAATTACCAATTTTCCTTAGGAATTTGATAATTAAGCGTAAGACAATTCAAGGAGCTTAACGTCAGTTATTAAAATCTTTGCATTATTTTCCCTTCTTTCTTCTATACATATAAGACCCTTGTAAAAGCTCGCCGTGTCAAAATGGTGGAAAGTGCACATCAGAAGGAAATACGTACTATTGCGACTGTGCAAGTGGATTTAAAGGACTGAACTGCAAATTGGAATTTGGTAAGGTTACACAGTTGTTATTAAGCGTGTGTATCTGCGTGCCTGTGCGCTGAATCTGACAACAAGATTTACCATGTAGAAGAAATGAATGACAAAATGGTTGATCGTGCCATTATCTTTGATAATGCAAACATTTAACTGAATATTTAGCTGAATTAACAAATAGCAATTGAACTTAACATTGGTTACTGGCTAATATTTCTACAAAGTTATATCAAAATCGCTTCAATACTTTTTGAGATATCCTGGTGACAGGCAAAAGACTAACAGACTAAGAAACTATAACAGACTGAACAGACTGAACAGATGAACAAACGAACAGACTAACGGCTTAACAGCCTAACCGCCCATGAGACTAACAGACTAACAAAAAACCAAAAAAAAAACCGGAAGTAAAAACATAAACTTTTGGCCGAGGTGACTATATTTATACTACAAAATCACTAGATCTGGTATTAAGGGGAGACTAGGGGAACACAAGAAGATTGGGTGGTAAAGACTGTCAATGATGGCCGAAACACTTTTTACAAAAGGAAAATTAAATAAGTGTCGCAATCGTTTGGTGTAAGTTGCGGCGATTGATCGGTCAAATTGAACAGAACATCACTGTGTTTGGAATAGCTCTATTTTTTGACAATTATTAAGTTTATGAAAATTCAAGGAGCTCAACGTTAGTGATTTTATATCTCAGCATTAATTTGTTATTATTCTTTCTTTACATGCAAGACCCCTGCGAAGTCAAAATTAGCGTGAGCTACAAAGTCTTAATTAAGCGTGCGAATGTGTCTGTGCGCTGAAAACTGGTGTTTGCTTTTGGAATGTTTAGCGCAAGCTTTTTTCACCCCCACGTTGCCACACCCACCTTTTTCACAATTTTTCTTTTTTACTTTTGCATTATTAAATTACACTTTGGAAGAGTGGTTCTATGCTGTATCACAGGAATTTTTTTTAAAAAGTCAAGTTTTAAGTATAAAAGAATCATCACTTTACTCTCCCTATTTAGACCTTTAAATTTTGTAAAATTCTTATCTCGAAAATGCAGAAAATGCCATTTCAGAGCTATCAGAATTCCGAAATTTGGTGAGAGAGAAACGCGCAGACACCTTTTAACCTTTTAAATAATGTTTTCTCACTGATTTGGAAACGTCAAATCGTACCCCCCCCCCACCCACCCAAGGTGAGAATTCGTTAATGCGGCCGGCTGAGTATAGAAACATAACCTTCTGGCGGAGGTGACAATATTTATACCAGAAAATTACCAATTTTCCTTTAGGAATTTGATAATTAAGCGTATGACAATTCAAGGAGCTTAACGTCAGTTATTAAAATCTTTGCATTATTAATTTCCCTTCTTTCTTCTATACATATAAGACCCTTGTAAAAGCTCGCCGTGTCAAAATGGAGGAAAGTGCACATCAGAAGGAAATACGTACTATTGCGACTGTGCAAGTGGATTTAAAGGACTGAACTGCAAATTGGAATTTGGTAAGGTTACACAGTTGTTATTAAGCGTGTGTATCTGCGTGCCTGTGCGCTGAATCTGACAACAAGATTTACCATGTAGAAGAAATGAATGACAAAATGGTTGATCGTGCCATTATCTTTGATAATGGAAACATTTAACTGAATATTTAGCTGAATTAACAAATAGCAATTGGACTTAACATTGGTTACTGGCTAATATTCCTACAAAGTTATATCAAAATCGCTTCAATTCTTTTTGAGATATCCTGGTGACAGGCAAAAGACTAACAGACTAAGAAACTAACAGACTGAACAGACTGAACAGATGAACAAACGAACAGACTAACTGCTTAACAGCCTAACCGCCCAACAGACTAACAGACTAACAAAAAACAAAAAACAAAATTGGAAGTAAAGACATAAACTTTTGGTCGAGGTGACTATATTTATACTACAAAATCACTAGATCTGGTATTAAGGGGAGACTAGGGGAACAAAAGAAGATTGGGTGGTAAAGACTGTCCATGATGGCCGAAACACTTTTTACAAAAGGAAAATTAAATAAGTGTCGCAATCGTTTGGTGTAAGTTGCGGCGATTGGTCGGTCAAATTGAACAGAACATCACTGTATTTGGAATAGCTCTATTTTTTGACAATTATTAAGTTTATGAAAATTCAAGGAGCTCAACGTTAGTGATTTTATATCTCAGCATTAATTTGTTATTATTCTTTCTTTACATGCAAGACCCTTGCGAAGTCAAAATTAGCGTGAGCTACAAAGTCTTAATTAAGCGTGCCAATGTGTCTGTGCGCTGAAAACTGGTGTTTGCTTTTGGAATGTTTAGCGCAAGCGTGTTTTACCCCCACGTGACCACACCCACTTTTTTCAAAATTTTTCTTTTTTACGTTAGCATATTTAAATTACATTTTGGAAGAGTAGTTCCATGCTGTATCACAGGAATTTTTAAAAAAAAGTCAAGTTTTAAGTATAAAATAATCATCACTTTACTCTCCCTATTTAGACCTTTAAATTTTGTTAAATTCTTATCTCGAAAATGCAGAAAATGCCATTTCAGAGCTATCAGAATTTCGAAATTTGGTGAGAGAGAAACGCACAGACACCTTTTAACCTTTTAAATAACGTCTTCACACTGATTTGGAAACGTCAAATCGTGACCCCCCCCCCCCCCCCACCCAAGGTGAGGTTTCTTTAATGTGGCCAGCTGAGTATAGAAACATAACCTTCTGGCGGAGGTGACAATATTTATACCAGAAAATTACCAATTTTCCTTAGGAATTTGATAATTAAGCGTAAGACAATTCAAGGAGCTTAACGTCAGTTATTAAAATCTTTGCATTATTTTCCCTTCTTTCTTCTATACATATAAGACCCTTGTAAAAAGCTCGCCGTGTCAAAATGGTGGAAAGTGCACATCAGAAGGAAATACGTACTATTGCGACTGTGCAAGTGGATTTAAAGGACTGAACTGCAAATTGGAATTTGGTAAGGTTACACAGTTGTTATTAAGCGTGTGTATCTGCGTGCCTGTGCGCTGAATCTGACAACAAGATTTACCATGTAGAAGAAATGAATGACAAAATGGTTGATCGTGCCATTATCTTTGATAATGCAAACATTTAACTGAATATTTAGCTGAATTAACAAATAGCAATTGAACTTACCATTGGCTACTGGCTAATATTTCTACAAAGTTATATCAAAATCGCTTCAATACTTTTTGAGATATCCTGGTGACAGGCAAAAGACTAACAGACTAAGAAACTATAACAGACTGAACAGACTGAACAGATGAACAAACGAACAGACTAACGGCTTAACAGCCTAACCGCCCATGAGACTAACAGACTAACAAAAAACCAAAAAAAAAACCGGAAGTAAAAACATAAACTTTTGGCCGAGGTGACTATATTTATACTACAAAATCACTAGATCTGGTATTAAGGGGAGACTAGGGGAACACAAGAAGATTGGGTGGTAAAGACTGTCAATGATGGCCGAAACACTGTTTACAAAAGGAAAATTAAATAAGTGTCGCAATCGTTTGGTGTAAGTTGCGGCGATTGGTCGGTCAAAATGAACAGAACATCACTGTGTTTGGAAAAGCTCTATTTTTTGACAATTATTAAGTTTATGAAAATTCAAGGATCTCAACGTTAGTGATTTTATATCTCAGCATTAATTTGTTATTATTCTTTCTTTACATGCAAGACCCCTGCGAATTCAAAATTGGCGTGAGCTACAAAGTCTTAATTAAGCGAGCGAATGTGTCTGTGCGCTGAAAACTGGTGTTTGCTTTTGGAATGTTTAGCGCAAGCTTGTTTTACCCCACGTGAACACACTCAGTTTTTTCAAATTTTTCTTTTTTACCTTAGCATATTTGAATTACATTTTGGAAGAGTAGTTCTATGCGGTATCAAAGGAATTTTTTTTAAAAAGTCAAGTTTTAAGTATAAAATAATCATCACTTTACTCTCCCTATTTAGACCTTTAAATTTTGTTAAATTCTTATCTCGAAAATGCAGAAAATGCCATTTCAGAGCTATCAGAATTCCGAAATTTGGTGAGAGAGAAACGCGCAGACACCTTTTAAATAATGTTTTCACACTGATTTGGAAACGTCAAATCGTGACACACCCACCCAAGGTGAGATTTCTTTAATGCGGCCGGCGGAGTATAGAAACATAACCTTCTGGCGGAGGTGACAATATTTATACCAGAAAATTATCAATTTTCCTTTAGGAATTTGATAATTAAGCGTATCACAATTCAAGGAGCTTAACGCCAGTTATTAAAATCTTTGCGTTATTTTCCCTTCTTTCTTCTATACATATAAGACCCTTGTAAAAGCTCGCCGTGTCAAAATGGTGGAAACTGCACATCAGAAGGAAATACGTACCATTGCGACTGTGCAAGTGGATTTAAAGGACTGAACTGCAAATTGGAATTTGGTAAGGTTACAAAGTTGTTATTAAGCGTGTGTATCTGTGTGCCTGTGCGCTGAATCTGACCACAAGATTTACCATGTAGAAGAAATGAATGACAAAATGGTTGATCGTGCCATTATCTTTGATAATGCAAACATTTAACTGAATATTTAGCTGAATTAACAAATAGCAATTGAACTTAACATTGGTTACTGGCTAATATTTCTACAAAGTTATAACAAAATCGCTTCAATACTTTTTGAGATAACCTGGTGACAGGCAAAAGACTAACAGTATAAGAATCTAACAGACTGAACAGACTGAACAAACGAACAGACTAACGGCTTAACAGCCTAACCGCCCAACAGACTAACAGACTAACAAAAAAAAAGGAAGTAAAAACATAAACGTTTGGCCGATGTGACTATATTTATAGTAAAAAATCACTAGATCTGGTATTAAGTTGAGACTAGGGGAACACAAGAAGATTGGGTGGTAAAGACTGTCAATGATGGCCGAAACACTTTTTACAAAAGGAAAATTAAATAAGTGTCGCAATCATTTGGTGTAAGTTGCGGCGATTGGTCGGTCAAATTGAACAGAACATCACTGTGTTTGGAATAGCTCTATTTTTTTGACAATTATTAAGTTTATGAAAATTCAAGGAGCTCAACGTTAGTGATTTTATATCTCAGCATTAATTTGTTATAATTCTTTCTTTACATGCAAGACCCCTGCGAAGTCAAAATTAGCGTGAGCTACAAAGTATTAATTAAGCGTGCGAATGTGTCTGTGCGCTGAAAACTGGTGTTTGCTTTTGGAATGTTTAGCGCAAGCTTGTTTTGCCCCACGTGACCACACCCAGTTTTTTCAAAATTTTTCTTTTTTACTTTAGCATATTTAAATTACATTTTGGAAAAGTAGTTCTATGCTGTATCACAGGAATTTTTTTTAAAAAGTCAAGTTTTAAGTATAAAATAATCATCACTTTACTCTCGCTATTTAGACCTTTAAATTTTGTTAAATTCTTATCTCCAAAATGCAGAAAATGCCATTTCAGAGCTATCAGAATTCCGAAATTTGGTGAGAGAGAAACGCGCAGACACCTTTTAAATAATGTTTTCACACTGATTTGGAAACGTCAAATCGTGACCCACCCACCCAAGGTGAGATTTCTTTAATGCGGCCGGCTGAGTATAGAAACATAACCTTCTGGCGGAGGTGACATTATTTATACCAGAAAATTATCAATTTTCCTTTAGGAATTTGATAATTAAGCGTATGACAATTCAAGGAGCTTAACGCCAGTTATTAAAATCTTTGCATTATTTTCCCTTCTTTCTTCTATACATATAAGACCCTTGTAAAAGCTCGCCGTGTCAAAATGGTGGAAACTGCACATCAGAAGGAAATACGTACCATTGCGACTGTGCAAGTGGATTTAAAGGACTGAACTGCAAATTGGAATTTGGTAAGGTTACAAAGTTGTTATTAAGCGTGTGTATCTGTGTGCCTGTGCGCTGAATCTGACCACAAGATTTACCATGTAGAAGAAATGAATGACAAAAATGGTTGATCGTGCCATTATCTTTGATAATGCAAACATTTAACTGAATATTTAGCTGAATTAACAAATAGCAATTGAACTTAACATTGGTTACTGGCTAATATTTCTACAAGGTTATATCAAAATCGCTTCAATACTTTTTGAGATAAGCTGGTGACAGGCAAAAGACTAACAGACTAAGAAACTAACAGACTGAACAGACTGAACAAAAGAACAGACTAACGGCTTAACAGCCTAACCGCCCAACAGACTAACAGACTAACAAAAAAAAAGGAAGTAAAAACATAAACTTTTGGCCGATGTGACTATATTTATAGTAAAAAATCACTAGATCTGGTATTAAGTTGAGACTAGGGGAACACAAGAAGATTGGGTGGTAAAGACTGTCAATGATGGCCGAAACACTTTTTACAAAAGGAAAATTAAATAAGTGTCGCAATCGTTTGGTGTAAGTTGCGGCGATTGGTCGGTCAAAATGAGCAGAACATCACTGGGTTTGGAATATCTCTATTTTTTGACAATTATTAAGTTTATTAAAATTCAAGGAGCTCAACGTTACTGATTTTATATGTCAGCATTAATTTGTTATTATTCTTTCCTTACATGCAAGATCCCTGCGAAGTCAAAATTGGTGAGCTACAAAGTCTTAATTAAGCGTGCGAATGTGTCTGTGCGCGGAAAACTGGTGTTTGCTTTTGGAATGTTTAGCGCAAGCTTGTTTTACCGCCACGTGACCACACCCACTTTTTTCAAAATTTTTCTTTTTTACGTTAGCATATTTAAATTACATTTTGGAAGAGTAGTTCCATGCTGTATCACAGGAATTTTTTAAAGAAAGTCAAGTTTTAAGTATAAAATAATCATCACTTTACTCTCCCTATTTAGACCTTTAAATTTTGTTAAATTCTTATCTCGAAAATGCAGAAAATGCCATTTCAGAGCTATCAGAATTTCGAAATTTGGTGAGAGAGAAACGCACAGACACCTTTTAACCTTTTAAATAACGTCTTCACACTGATTTGGAAACGTCAAATCGTGACCCCCCCCCCCCCCCACCCAAGGTGAGGTTTCTTTAATGTGGCCAGCTGAGTATAGAAACATAACCTTCTGGCGGAGGTGACAATATTTATACCAGAAAATTACCAATTTTCCTTTAGGAATTTGATAATTAAGCGTAAGACAATTCAAGGAGCTTAACGTCAGTTATTAAAATCTTTGCATTATTTTCCCTTCTTTCTTCTATACATATAAGACCCTTGTAAAAGCTCGCCGTGTCAAAATGGTGGAAAGTGCACATCAGAAGGAAATACGTACTATTGCGACTGTGCAAGTGGATTTAAAGGACTGAACTGCAAATTGGAATTTGGTAAGGTTACACAGTTGTTATTAAGCGTGTGTATCTGCGTGCCTGTGCGCTGAATCTGACAACAAGATTTACCATGTAGAAGAAATGAATGACAAAATGGTTGATCGTGCCATTATCTTTGATAATGCAAACATTTAACTGAATATTTAGCTGAATTAACAAATAGCAATTGAACTTAACATTGGTTACTGGCTAATATTTCAACAAAGTTATATCAAAATCGCTTCAATACTTTTTGAGATATCCTGGTGACAGGCAAAAGACTAACAGACTAAGAAACTATAACAGACTGAACAGACTGAACAGATGAACAAACGAACAGACTAACGGCTTAACAGCCTAACCGCCCATGAGACTAACAGACTAACAAAAAACCAAAAAAAAACCCGGAAGTAAAAACATAAACTTTTGGCCGAGGTGACTATATTTATACTACAAAATCACTAGATCTGGTATTAAGGGGAGACTAGGGGAACACAAGAAGATTGGGTGGTAAAGACTGTCAATGATGGCCGAAACACTTTTTACAAAAGGAAAATTAAATAAGTGTCGCAATCGTTTGGTGTAAGTTGCGGCGATTGATCGGTCAAATTGAACAGAACATCACTGTGTTTGGAATAGCTCTATTTTTTGACAATTATTAAGTTTATGAAAATTCAAGGAGCTCAACGTTAGTGATTTTTATATCTCAGCATTAATTTGTTATTATTCTTTCTTTACATGCAAGACCCCTGCGAAGTCAAAATTAGCGTGAGCTACAAAGTCTTAATTAAGCGTGCGAATGTGTCTGTGCGCTGAAAACTGGTGTTTGCTTTTGGAATGTTTAGCGCAAGCTTTTTTCACCCCCACGTTGCCACACCCACCTTTTTCACAATTTTTCTTTTTTACTTTTGCATTATTAAATTACACTTTGGAAGAGTGGTTCTATGCTGTATCACAGGAATTTTTTTTAAAAAGTCAAGTTTTAAGTATAAAAGAATCATCACTTTACTCTCCCTATTTAGACCTTTAAATTTTGTAAAATTCTTATCTCGAAAATGCAGAAAATGCCATTTCAGAGCTATCAGAATTCCGAAATTTGGTGAGAGAGAAACGCGCAGACACCTTTTAACCTTTTAAATAATGTTTTCTCACTGATTTGGAAACGTCAAATCGTACCCCCCCCCACCCACCCAAGGTGAGAATTCGTTAATGCGGCCGGCTGAGTATAGAAACATAACCTTCTGGCGGAGGTGACAATATTTATACCAGAAAATTACCAATTTTCCTTTAGGAATTTGATAATTAAGCGTATGACAATTCAAGGAGCTTAACGTCAGTTATTAAAATCTTTGCATTATTAATTTCCCTTCTTTCTTCTATACATATAAGACCCTTGTAAAAGCTCGCCGTGTCAAAATGGAGGAAAGTGCACATCAGAAGGAAATACGTACTATTGCGACTGTGCAAGTGGATTTAAAGGACTGAACTGCAAATTGGAATTTGGTAAGGTTACACAGTTGTTATTAAGCGTGTGTATCTGCGTGCCTGTGCGCTGAATCTGACAACAAGATTTACCATGTAGAAGAAATGAATGACAAAATGGTTGATCGTGCCATTATCTTTGATAATGGAAACATTTAACTGAATATTTAGCTGAATTAACAAATAGCAATTGGACTTAACATTGGTTACTGGCTAATATTCCTACAAAGTTATATCAAAATCGCTTCAATTCTTTTTGAGATATCCTGGTGACAGGCAAAAGACTAACAGACTAAGAAACTAACAGACTGAACAAACGAACAGACTAACGGCTTAACAGCCTAACCGCCCAACAGACTAACAGACTAACAAAAAAAAACGGAAGTAGAAACATAAACTTTTGGCCGAGGTGACTATATTTATACTACAAAATCACTAGATCTGGTATTAAGGGGAGACTAGGGGAACACAAGAAGTTTGGGTGGTAAAGACTGTCAATGATGGCCGAAACACTGTTTACAAAAGGAAAATTAAATAAGTGTCGCAATCGTTTGGTGTAAGTTGCGGCGATTGGTCGGTCAAAATGAACAGAACATCACTGTGTTTGGAAAAGCTCTATTTTTTGACAATTATTAAGTTTATGAAAATTCAAGGATCTCAACGTTAGTGATTTTATATCTCAGCATTAATTTGTTATTATTCTTTCTTTACATGCAAGACCCCTGCGAATTCAAAATTGGCGTGAGCTACAAAGTCTTAATTAAGCGAGCGAATGTGTCTGTGCGCTGAAAACTGGTGTTTGCTTTTGGAATGTTTAGCGCAAGCTTGTTTTGCCCCACGTGAACACACTCAGTTTTTTCAAAATTTTTCTTTTTTACCTTAGCATATTTGAATTACATTTTGGAAGAGTAGTTCTATGCGGTATCAAAGGAATTTTTTTTAAAAAGTCAAGTTTTAAGTATAAAATAATCATCACTTTACTCTCCCTATTTAGACCTTTAAATTTTGTTAAATTCTTATCTCGAAAATGCAGAAAATGCCATTTCAGAGCTATCAGAATTCCGAAATTTGGTGAGAGAGAAACGCGCAGACACCTTTTAAATAATGTTTTCACACTGATTTGGAAACGTCAAATCGTGACACACCCACCCAAGGTGAGATTTCTTTAATGCGGCCGGCGGAGTATAGAAACATAACCTTCTGGCGGAGGTGACAATATTTATACCAGAAAATTATCAATTTTCCTTTAGGAATTTGATAATTAAGCGTATCACAATTCAAGGAGCTTAACGCCAGTTATTAAAATCTTTGCGTTATTTTCCCTTCTTTCTTCTATACATATAAGACCCTTGTAAAAGCTCGCCGTGTCAAAATGGTGGAAACTGCACATCAGAAGGAAATACGTACCATTGCGACTGTGCAAGTGGATTTAAAGGACTGAACTGCAAATTGGAATTTGGTAAGGTTACAAAGTTGTTATTAAGCGTGTGTATCTGTGTGCCTGTGCGCTGAATCTGACCACAAGATTTACCATGTAGAAGAAATGAATGACAAAATGGTTGATCGTGCCATTTATCTTTGATAATGCAAACATTTAACTGAATATTTAGCTGAATTAACAAATAGCAATTGAACTTAACATTGGTTACTGGCTAATATTTCTACAAAGTTATAACAAAATCGCTTCAATACTTTTTGAGATAACCTGGTGACAGGCAAAAGACTAAACAGACTAAGAATCTAACAGACTGAACAGACTGAACAAACGAAACAGACTAACGGCTTAACAGCCTAACCGCTCCAACAGACTAACAGACTAACAAAAAAAAAAAGGAAGTAAAAACATAAACGTTTTGGCCGATGTGACTATATTTATAGTAAAAAATCACTAGATCTGGTATTAAGTTGAGACTAGGGGAACACAAGAAGATTGGGTGGTAAAGACTGTCAATGATGGCCGAAACACTTTTTACAAAAGGAAAATTAAATAAGTGTCGCAATCATTTGGTGTAAGTTGCGGCGATTGGTCGGTCAAATTGAACAGAACATCACTGTGTTTGGAATAGCTCTATTTTTTGACAATTATTAAGTTTATGAAAATTCAAGGAGCTCAACGTTAGTGATTTTATATCTCAGCATTAATTTGTTATAATTCTTTCTTTACATGCAAGACCCCTGCGAAGTCAAAATTAGCGTGAGCTACAAAGTATTAATTAAGCGTGCGAATGTGTCTGTGCGCTGAAAACTGGTGTTTGCTTTTGGAATGTTTAGCGCAAGCTTCTTTCACCCCCACGTGGCCACACCCACCTTTTTCACAATTTTTCTTTTTTACTTTTGCATTATTAAATTACACTTTGGAAGAGTGGTTCTATGCTGTATGACAAGAATTTTTTTAAAAAGTCAAGTTTTAAGTATAAAATAATCATCACTTTACTCTCCCTATTTAGACCTTTCAATTTTGTAAAATTCTTATCTCGAAAATGCAGAAAATGCCATTTCAGAGCTATCAGAATTCCGAAATGTGGTGAGAGAGAAACGCGCAGACACCTTTTAACCTTTTAAATAATGTTTTCACACTGATTTGGAAACGTCAAATCGTGACCCCCCCCCCCCCCACCCCCCCCCAAGGTGAGACTTCGTTAATGCGGCCGGCTGAGTAGAGAAACATAACCTTCTGGCGGAGGTGACAATATTTATACCAGAAAATTACCAATTTTCCTTTAGGAATTTGATAATTAAGCGTATGACAATTCAAGGAGCTTAACGTCAGTTATTAAAATCTTTGCATTATTAATTTCCCTTCTTTCTTCTATACATATAAGACCCTTGTAAAAGGTCGCCGTGTCAAAATGGTGGAAACTGCACATCAGAAGGAAATACGTACTATTGCGACTGTGCAAGTGGATTTAAAGGACTGAACTGCAAATTGGAATTTGGTATGGTTACACAGTTGTTATTAAGCGTATGTATCTGTGTGCCTGTGCGCTGAATCTGACAACAAGATTTACCATGTAGAAGAAATGAATGACAAAATGGTTGATCGTGCCATTATCTTTGATAATGCAAACATTTAACTGAATATTTAGCTGAATTAACAAATAGCAATTGGACTTAACATTGGTTACTGGCTAATATTTCAACAAAGTTATATCAAAATCGCTTCAATTCTTTTTGAGATATCCTGGTGACAGGCAAAAGACTAACAGACTAAGAAAGTAACAGGCTGAACAAACGAACAGACTAACGGCTTAACAGCCTAACCGCCCAACAGACTAACAGACTAACAAAAAAAAACGGAAGTAGAAACATAAACGTTTGGCCGAGGTGACTATATTTATACTACAAAATCACTAGATCTGGTATTAAGGGGAGACTAGGGGAACACAAGAAGATTGGGTGGTAAAGACTGTCAATGATGGCCGAAAACACTTTTTACAAAAGGAAAATTAAATAAGTGTCGCAATCGTTTGGTGTAAGTTGCGGCGATTGATCGGTCAAATTGAACAGAACATCACTGTGTTTGGAATAGCTCTATTTTTTGACAATTATTAAGTTTATGAAAATTCAAGGAGCTCAACGTTAGTGATTTTATATCTCAGCATTAATTTGTTATTATTCTTTCTTTACATGCAAGACCCCTGCGAAGTCAAAATTAGCGTGAGCTACAAAGTCTTAATTAAGCGTGCGAATGTGTCTGTGCGCTGAAAACTGGTGTTTGCTTTTGGAATGTTTAGCGCAAGCTTCTTTCACCCCCACGTGGCCACACCCACCTTTTTCACAATTTTACTTTTTTACTTTTGCATTATTAAATTACACTTTGGAAGAGTGGTTCTATGCTGTATCACAGGAATTTTTTATAAAAAGTCAAGTTTTAAGTATAAAAGAATCATCACTTTACTCTCCCTATTTAGACCTTTTAAATTTTGTAAAATTCTTATCTCGAAAATGCAGAAAATGCCATTTCAGAGCTATCAGAATTCCGAAATTTGTTGAGAGAGAGAAACGCGCAGACACCTTTTAACCTTTTAAATAATGTTTTCTCACTGATTTGGAAACGTCAAATCGTACCCCCCCCCCCCCCACCCACCCAAGGTGAGACTTCGTTAATGCGGCCGGCTGAGTATAGAAACATAACCTTCTGGCGGAGGTGACAATATTTATACCAGAAAATTACCAATTTTCCTTTAGGAATTTGATAATTAAGCGTATGACAATTCAAGGAGCTTAACGTCAGTTATTAAAATCTTTGCATTATTAATTTCCCTTCTTTCTTCTATACATATAAGACCCTTGTAAAAGCTCGCTGTGTCAAAATGGTGGAAAGTACACATCAGAAGGAAATACGTACTATTGCGACTGTGCAAGTGGATTTAAAGGACTGAACTGCAAATTGGAATTTGGTAAGGTTACACAGTTGTTATTAAGCGTGTGTATCTGCGTGCCTGTGCGCTGAATCTGACAACAAGATTTACCATGTAGAAGAAATGAATGACAAAATGGTTGATCGTGCCATTATCTTTGATAATGCAAACATTTAACTGAATATTTAGCTGAATTAACAAATAGCAATTGGACTTAACATTGGTTACTGGCTAATATTTCAACAAAGTTATATCAAAATCGCTTCAATTCTTTTTGAGATATCCTGGTGACAGGCAAAAGACTAACAGACTAAGAAACTAACAGACTGAACAAACGAACAGACTAACGGCTTAACAGCCTAACCGCCCAACAGACTAACAGACTAACAAAAAAAAACGGAAGTAGAAACATAAACTTTTGGCCGAGGTGACTATATTTATACTACAAAATCATTAGATCTGGTATTAAGGGGAGACTAGGGGAACACAAGAAGATTGGGTGGTAAAGACTGTCAATGATGGCCGAAACACTGTTTACAAAAGGAAAATTAAATAAGTGTCGCAATCGTTTGGTGTAATTTGCGGCGATTGGTCGGTCAAAATGAACAGAACATCACTGTGTTTGGAATAGCTCTAATTTTTTGACAATTATTAAGTTTATGAAAATTCAAGGATCTCAACGTTAGTGATTTTATATCTCAGCATTAATTTGTTATTATTCTTTCTTTACATGCAAGACCCCTGCGAATTCAAAATTGGCGTGAGCTACAAGGTCTTAATTAAGCGAGCGAATGTGTCTGTGCGCTGAAAACTGGTGTTTGCTTTTGGAATGTTTAGCGCAAACTTGTTTTGCCCCACGTGACCACACTCAGTTTTTTCAAAATTTTTCTTTTTTACTTTAGCATATTTAAATTACATTTTGGAAGAGTAGTTCTATGCTGTATCACGGGAATTTTTTAAAAAAAGTCAAGTTTTAAGTATAAAATAATCATCACTTTATTCTCCCTATTTAGACCTTTAAATTTTGTTAAATTCTTATCTCGAAAATGCAGAAAATGCCATTTCAGAGCTATCAGAATTCCGAAATTTGGTGAGAGAGAAACGCACAGACACCTTTTAAATAATGTTTTCACACTGATTTGGAAACGTCAAATCGTGACCCACCCTCCCAAGGTGAGATTTCTTTAATGCGGCCGGCTGAGTATAGAAACACAACCTTCTGGCGGAGGTGACAATATTTATACCAGAAAATTATCAATTTTCCTTTAGGAATTTGATAATTAAGCGTATCACAATTCAAGGAGCTTAACGCCAGTTATTAAAATCTTTGCATTATTTTCCCTTCTTTCTTCTATACATATAAGACCCTTGTAAAAGCTCGCCGTGTCAAAATGGTGGAAACTGCACATCAGAAGGAAATACGTACCATTGCGACTGTGCAAGTGGATTTAAAGGACTGAACTGCAAATTGGAATTTGGTAAGGTTACAAAGTTGTTATTAAGCGTGTGTATCTGTGTGCCTGTGCGCTGAATCTGACCACAAGATTTACCATGTAGAAGAAATGAATGACAAAATGGTTGATCGTGCCATTATCTTTGATAATGCAAACATTTAACTGAATATTTAGCTGAATTAACAAATAGCAATTGAACTTAACATTGGTTACTGGCTAATATTTCTACAAAGTTATATCAAAATCGCTTCAATACTTTTTCAGATAACCTGGTGACAGGCAAAAGACTAACAGACTAAGAAACTAACAGACTGAACAGACTGAACAAACGAACAGACTAACGGCTTAACAGCCTAACCGCCCAACAGACTAACAGACTAACAAAAAAAAAAACGGAAGTAAAAACATAATCTTTTGGCCGATGTGACTATATTTATAGTAAAAAATCACTAGATCTGGTATTAAGTTGAGACTAGGGGAACACAAGAAGATTGGGTGGTAAAGACTGTCAATGATGGCCGAAACACTTTTTACAAAAGGAATATTAAATACGTGTCGCAATCGCATGGTGTAAGTTGCGGCGATTGGTCGGTCAAAATGAGCAGAACATCACTGTGTTTGGAATATCTCTATTTTTTGACAATTATTAAGTTTATGAAAATTCAAGGAGCTCAACGTTAGTGATTTTATATCTCAGCATTAATTTGTTATTATTCTTTCCTTACATGCAAGACTCCTGCGAAGTCAAAATTGGCGTGAGCTACAAAGTCTTAATTAAGCGTGCGAATGTGTCTGTGCACTGAAAACTGGTGTTTGCTTTTGGAATGTTTAGCGCAAGCTTGTCTTACCCGCACGTGACCACACCCACTTTTTTCAAAAATTTTCTTTTTTACTTTAGGATATTTGAATTACATTTTGGAAGAGTAGTTCTATGCTGTATCACAGGAATTTTTAAAAAAAAGTCAAGTTTTAAGTATAAAATAATCATCACTTTACTCTCCCTATTTAGACCTTTAAATTTTGTTAAATTCTTATCTCCAAAATGCAGAAAATGCCATTTCAGAGCTATCAGAATTCCGAAATTTGGTGAGAGAGAAACGCACAGACACCTTTTAAATAATGTTTTCACACTGATTTGGAAACGTCAAATCGTGACCCACCCACCCAAGGTGAGATTTCTTTAATGCGGCCGGCTGAGTATAGAAACATAACCTTCTGGCGGAGGTGACAATATTTATACCAGAAAATTACCAATTTTCCTTTAGGAATTTGATAATTAAGCGTATGACAATTCAAGGAGCTTAACGCCAGTTATTAAGATCTTTGCATTATTTTCCCTTCTTTCTTCTATACATATAAGACCCTTGTGAAAGTTCGCCGTGTAAAAATGGTGGAAAGTGCACATCAGAAGGAAATACGTACTATTGCGACTGTGCAAGTGGATTTAAAGGACTGAACTGCAAATTGGAATTTGGTAAGGTTACAAAGTTGTTATTAAGCGTGTGTATCTGTGTGCCTGTGCGCTGAATCTGACCACAAGATTTACCATGTAGAAGAAATGAATGACAAAATGGTTGATCGTGCCATTATCTTTGATAATGCAAACATTTAACTGAATATTTAGCTGAATTAACAAATAGCAATTGAACTTAACATTGGTTACTGGCTAATATTTCTACAAAGTTATAACAAAATCGCTTCAATACTTTTTGAGATAACCTGGTGACAGGCAAAAGACTAACAGACTAAGAATCTAACAGACTGAACAGACTGAACAAACGAACAGACTAACGGCTTAACAGCCTAACCGCCCAACAGACTAACAGACTAACAAAAAAAAAAGGAAGTAAAAACATAAACGTTTGGCCGATGTGACTATATTTATAGTAAAAAATCACTAGATCTGGTATTAAGTTGAGACTAGGGGAACACAAGAAGATTGGGTGGTAAAGACTGTCAATGATGGCCGAAACACTTTTTACAAAAGGAAAATTAAATAAGTGTCGCAATCATTTGGTGTAAGTTGCGGCGATTGGTCGGTCAAATTGAACAGAACATCACTGTGTTTGGAATAGCTCTATTTTTTGACAATTATTAAGTTTATGAAAATTCAAGGAGCTCAACGTTAGTGATTTTATATCTCAGCATTAATTTGTTATAATTCTTTCTTTACATGCAAGACCCCTGCGAAGTCAAAATTAGCGTGAGCTACAAAGTATTAATTAAGCGTGCGAATGTGTCTGTGCGCTGAAAACTGGTGTTTGCTTTTGGAATGTTTAGCGCAAGCTTCTTTCACCCCCACGTGGCCACACCCACCTTTTTCACAATTTTTCTTTTTTACTTTTGCATTATTAAATTACACTTTGGAAGAGTGGTTCTATGCTGTATGACAAGAATTTTTTTAAAAAGTCAAGTTTTAAGTATAAAAATAATCATCACTTTACTCTCCCTATTTAGACCTTTCAATTTTGTAAAATTCTTATCTCGAAAATGCAGAAAATGCCATTTCAGAGCTATCAGAATTCCGAAATGTGGTGAGAGAGAAACGCGCAGACACCTTTTAACCTTTTAAATAATGTTTTCACACTGATTTGGAAACGTCAAATGTGACCCCCCCCCCCCCCCCCCCCCCCCCAAGGTGAGACTTCGTTAATGCGGCCGGCTGAGTAGAGAAAACATAACCTTCTGGCGGAGGTGACAATATTTATACCAGAAAATTACCAATTTTCCTTTAGGAATTTGATAATTAAGCGTATGACAATTCAAGGAGCTTAACGTCAGTTATTAAAATCTTTGCATTATTAATTTCCCTTCTTTCTTCTATACATATAAGACCCTTGTAAAAGGTCGCCGTGTCAAAATGGTGGAAACTGCACATCAGAAGGAAATACGTACTATTGCGACTGTGCAAGTGGATTTAAAGGACTGAACTGCAAATTGGAATTTGGTATGGTTACACAGTTGTTATTAAGCGTATGTATCTGTGTGCCTGTGCGCTGAATCTGACAACAAGATTTACCATGTAGAAGAAATGAATGACAAAATGGTTGATCGTGCCATTATCTTTGATAATGCAAACATTTAACTGAATATTTAGCTGAATTAACAAATAGCAATTGGACTTAACATTGGTTACTGGCTAATATTTCAACAAAGTTATATCAAAATCGCTTCAATTCTTTTTGAGATATCCTGGTGACAGGCAAAAGACTAACAGACTAAGAAAGTAACAGGCTGAACAAACGAACAGACTAACGGCTTAACAGCCTAACCGCCCAACAGACTAACAGACTAACAAAAAAAAACGGAAGTAGAAACATAAACGTTTGGCCGAGGTGACTATATTTATACTACAAAATCACTAGATCTGGTATTAAGGGGAGACTAGGGGAACACAAGAAGATTGGGTGGTAAAGACTGTCAATGATGGCCGAAACACTTTTTACAAAAGGAAAATTAAATAAGTGTCGCAATCGTTTGGTGTAAGTTGCGGCGATTGATCGGTCAAATTGAACAGAACATCACTGTGTTTGGAATAGCTCTATTTTTTGACAATTATTAAGTTTATGAAAATTCAAGGAGCTCAACGTTAGTGATTTTATATCTCAGCATTAATTTGTTATTATTCTTTCTTTACATGCAAGACCCCTGCGAAGTCAAAATTAGCGTGAGCTACAAAGTCTTAATTAAGCGTGCGAATGTGTCTGTGCGCTGAAAACTGGTGTTTGCTTTTGGAATGTTTAGCGCAAGCTTCTTTCACCCCCACGTGGCCACACCCACCTTTTTCACAATTTTACTTTTTTACTTTTGCATTATTAAATTACACTTTGGAAGAGTGGTTCTATGCTGTATCACAGGAATTTTTTATAAAAAGTCAAGTTTTAAGTATAAAAGAATCATCACTTTACTCTCCCTATTTAGACCTTTTAAATTTTGTAAAATTCTTATCTCGAAAATGCAGAAAATGCCATTTCAGAGCTATCAGAATTCCGAAATTTGTTGAGAGAGAAACGCGCAGACACCTTTTAACCTTTTAAATAATGTTTTCTCACTGATTTGGAAACGTCAAATCGTACCCCCCCCCCCCCCACCCACCCAAGGTGAGACTTCGTTAATGCGGCCGGCTGAGTATAGAAACATAACCTTCTGGCGGAGGTGACAATATTTATACCAGAAAATTACCAATTTTCCTTTAGGAATTTGATAATTAAGCGTATGACAATTCAAGGAGCTTAACGTCAGTTATTAAAATCTTTGCATTATTAATTTCCCTTCTTTCTTCTATACATATAAGACCCTTGTAAAAGCTCGCTGTGTCAAAATGGTGGAAAGTACACATCAGAAGGAAATACGTACTATTGCGACTGTGCAAGTGGATTTAAAGGACTGAACTGCAAATTGGAATTTGGTAAGGTTACACAGTTGTTATTAAGCGTGTGTATCTGCGTGCCTGTGCGCTGAATCTGACAACAAGATTTACCATGTAGAAGAAATGAATGACAAAATGGTTGATCGTGCCATTATCTTTGATAATGCAAACATTTAACTGAATATTTAGCTGAATTAACAAATAGCAATTGGACTTAACATTGGTTACTGGCTAATATTTCAACAAAGTTATATCAAAATCGCTTCAATTCTTTTTGAGATATCCTGGTGACAGGCAAAAGACTAACAGACTAAGAAACTAACAGACTGAACAAACGAACAGACTAACGGCTTAACAGCCTAACCGCCCAACAGACTAACAGACTAACAAAAAAAAACGGAAGTAGAAACATAAACTTTTGGCCGAGGTGACTATATTTATACTACAAAATCATTAGATCTGGTATTAAGGGGAGACTAGGGGAACACAAGAAGATTGGGTGGTAAAGACTGTCAATGATGGCCGAAACACTGTTTACAAAAGGAAAATTAAATAAGTGTCGCAATCGTTTGGTGTAATTTGCGGCGATTGGTCGGTCAAAATGAACAGTACATCACTGTGTTTGGAATAGCTCTATTTTTTGACAATTATTAAGTTTATGAAAATTCAAGGATCTCAACGTTAGTGATTTTATATCTCAGCATTAATTTGTTATTATTCTTTCTTTACATGCAAGACCCCTGCGAATTCAAAATTGGCGTGAGCTACAAGGTCTTAATTAAGCGAGCGAATGTGTCTGTGCGCTGAAAACTGGTGTTTGCTTTTGGAATGTTTAGCGCAAACTTGTTTTGCCCCACGTGACCACACTCAGTTTTTTCAAAATTTTTCTTTTTTACTTTAGCATATTTAAATTACATTTTGGAAGAGTAGTTCTATGCTGTATCACGGGAATTTTTTAAAAAAAGTCAAGTTTTAAGTATAAAATAATCATCACTTTATTCTCCCTATTTAGACCTTTAAATTTTGTTAAATTCTTATCTCGAAAATGCAGAAAATGCCATTTCAGAGCTATCAGAATTCCGAAATTTGGTGAGAGAGAAACGCACAGACACCTTTTAAATAATGTTTTCACACTGATTTGGAAACGTCAAATCGTGACCCACCCTCCCAAGGTGAGATTTCTTTAATGCGGCCGGCTGAGTATAGAAACACAACCTTCTGGCGGAGGTGACAATATTTATACCAGAAAATTATCAATTTTCCTTTAGGAATTTGATAATTAAGCGTATCACAATTCAAGGAGCTTAACGCCAGTTATTAAAATCTTTGCATTATTTTCCCTTCTTTCTTCTATACATATAAGACCCTTGTAAAAGCTCGCCGTGTCAAAATGGTGGAAACTGCACATCAGAAGGAAATACGTACCATTGCGACTGTGCAAGTGGATTTAAAGGACTGAACTGCAAATTGGAATTTGGTAAGGTTACAAAGTTGTTATTAAGCGTGTGTATCTGTGTGCCTGTGCGCTGAATCTGACCACAAGATTTACCATGTAGAAGAAATGAATGACAAAATGGTTGATCGTGCCATTATCTTTGATAATGCAAACATTTAACTGAATATTTAGCTGAATTAACAAATAGCAATTGAACTTAACATTGGTTACTGGCTAATATTTCTACAAAGTTATATCAAAATCGCTTCAATACTTTTTCAGATAACCTGGTGACAGGCAAAAGACTAACAGACTAAGAAACTAACAGACTGAACAGACTGAACAAACGAACAGACTAACGGCTTAACAGCCTAACCGCCCAACAGACTAACAGACTAACAAAAAAAAAACGGAAGTAAAAACATAATCTATTGGCCGATGTGACTATATTTATAGTAAAAAATCACTAGATCTGGTATTAAGTTGAGACTAGGGGAACACAAGAAGATTGGGTGGTAAAGACTGTCAATGATGGCCGAAACACTTTTTACAAAAGGAATATTAAATACGTGTCGCAATCGCATGGTGTAAGTTGCGGCGATTGGTCGGTCAAAATGAGCAGAACATCACTGTGTTTGGAATATCTCTATTTTTTGACAATTATTAAGTTTATGAAAATTCAAGGAGCTCAACGTTAGTGATTTTATATCTCAGCATTAATTTGTTATTATTCTTTCCTTACATGCAAGACTCCTGCGAAGTCAAAATTGGCGTGAGCTACAAAGTCTTAATTAAGCGTGCGAATGTGTCTGTGCACTGAAAACTGGTGTTTGCTTTTGGAATGTTTAGCGCAAGCTTGTCTTACCCGCACGTGACCACACCCACTTTTTTCAAAAATTTTCTTTTTTACTTTAGGATATTTGAATTACATTTTGGAAGAGTAGTTCTATGCTGTATCACAGGAATTTTTAAAAAAAAGTCAAGTTTTAAGTATAAAATAATCATCACTTTACTCTCCCTATTTAGACCTTTAAATTTTGTTAAATTCTTATCTCCAAAATGCAGAAAATGCCATTTCAGAGCTATCAGAATTCCGAAATTTGGTGAGAGAGAAACGCACAGACACCTTTTAAATAATGTTTTCACACTGATTTGGAAACGTCAAATCGTGACCCACCCACCCAAGGTGAGATTTCTTTAATGCGGCCGGCTGAGTATAGAAACATAACCTTCTGGCGGAGGTGACAATATTTATACCAGAAAATTACCAATTTTCCTTTAGGAATTTGATAATTAAGCGTATGACAATTCAAGGAGCTTAACGCCAGTTATTAAGATCTTTGCATTATTTTCCCTTCTTTCTTCTATACATATAAGACCCTTGTGATAGTTCGCCGTGTAAAAATGGTGGAAAGTGCACATCAGAAGGAAATACGTACTATTGCGACTGTGCAAGTGGATTTAAAGGACTGAACTGCAAATTGGAATTTGGTAAGGTTACAAAGTTGTTATTAAGCGTGTGTATCTGTGTGCCTGTGCGCTGAATCTGACAACAAGATTTACCATGTAGAAGAAATGAATGACAAAATGGTTGATCGTGCCATTATCTTTGATAATGCAAACATTTAACTGAATATTTAGCTGAATTAACAAATAGCAATTGGACTTAACATTGGTTACTGGCTAATATTTCTACAAAGTTATATCAAAATTGCTTCAATACTTTTTGAGATATGCTGGTGACATGCAAAAGACTAACAGACTAACAAACTATAAGAGACTGAAGAGACTGAACAGATGAACAAACGAACAGACTAACGGCTTAACAGCCTAACTGCCCAACAGACTAACAGACTAACAAAAAAACAAAAAAAAACCTGATAGTAAAAACATAAACTTTTGGCCGAGGTGACTATATTTATACTACAAAATCACTAGATCTGGTATTAAGGGGAGACTAGGGGAACACAAGAAGATCGGGTGGTAAAGACTGTCAATGATGGCCGAAACACTTTTTAGAAAAGGAAAATTAAATAAGTGTCGCAATCGTTTGGTGTAAGCTGCTGCGATTGGTCGGTCAAATTGAACAGAACATCACTGTATTTGGAATAGCTCTATTTTTTGACAATTATTAAGTTTATGAAAATTCAAGGAGCTCAACGTTAGTGATTTTATATCTCAGCATTAATTTGTTATTATTCTTTCTTTACATGCAAGACCCCTGCGAAGTCAAAATTAGCGTGAGCTACAAAGTCTTAATTAAGCGTGCGAATGTGTCTGTACGCTGAAAACTGGTGTTTGCTTTTGGAATGTTTAGCGCAAGCTTCTTTCACCCCCACGTGGCCACACCCTCCTTTTTCACAATTTTTCTTTTTTACTTTTGCATTATTAAATTACACTTTGGAAGAGTGGTTCTATGCTGTATCACAGGAATTTTTTTTAAAAAGTCAAGTTTTAAGTATAAAATAATCATCACTTTACTCTCCCTATTTAGACCTTTAAATTTTGTAAAATTCTTATCTCGAAAATGCAGAAAATGGCATTTGAGAGCTATCAGAATTCCGAAATTTGGTGAGAGAGGAACGCGCAGACACCTTTTAAATAATGTTTTCACACTGATTTGGAAACGTCAAATCGTGACCCCGCCCCAACCCCACCCACCCAAGGTGAGGTTTGTTTAATGCGGCCAGCTGAGTATAGAAACATAACCTTTTGGCGGAGGTGACAATATTTATACAAGAAAATTACCAATTTTCCTTTAGGAATTTGATAATTAAGCGCATGACAATTCAAGGAGCTTAATGTCAGTTATTAAAATCTTTGCATTATTTTCCCTTCTTTCTTCTATCTGAATCTGACAACACGATTTACCATGTAGAAGAAATGAATGACAAAATGGTTGATCATGCCATTGTCTTTGATAATGCAAACATTTAACTGAATATTTAGCTGAATTAACAAATAGCAATTGGATTCAACATTGGTTACTGGCTAATATTTCTACAAAGTTATATCAAAATCGCTTCAATACTTTTTGAGATATCCTGGTGACAGGCAAAAGACTAACAGACTAAGAAACTAACAGACTGAACAGATGAACAAACGAACAGACTAACTGCTTAACAGCCTAACCGCCCAACAGACTAACAAAAAACAAACAAAACGGAAGTAAAGACATAAACTTTTGGTCGAGGTGACTATATTTATACTACAAAATCACTAGATCTGGTATTAAGGGGAGACTAGGGGAACACAAGAAGATTGGGTGGTAAAGACTGTCCATGATGGCCGAAACACTTTTTACAAAAGGAAAATTAAATAAGTGTCGCAATCTTTTGGTGTAAGTTGCGGCGATTGGTCGGTCAAATTGAACAGAATTAATATCACTGTGTTTGGAATAGCTCTATTTTTTGACAATTATTAAGTTTATGAAAATTCAAGGAGCTCAACGTTAGTGATTTTATATCTCAGCATTAATTTGTTATTATTCTTTCTTTACATGCAAGACCCCTGCGAAGTCAAAATTAGCGTGAGCTACAAAGTCTTAATTAAGCGTGCGGATGTGTCTGTTAGCTGAAAAGTGGTGTTTGCTTTTGGAATGTTTATCTCAAGCTTGTTTCATCCCCAGGTGACCATAAGGTCTGTCGTACTGTAATTGGTTGGTTAGTGTTTGTGGGCAAAACATTCTGCCCTCAAATGCCATAACTGATCAATCACAATAAGGCAGAGATCAGGGTGACATGGGGGTGACACACGTCCATTGTGAAAGTCCTATTTATATCTGTAAGTCTCATTAGAAATTAATATTACTGATATTGATCAGGGTTGTGATATAAAGTGTAAAGGATGTGATAAAACTTTCTACAAAGTTACATTAAAATCGGTTCAATACTTTCTGAAATATCCCAGTGACAGGCGAAAGACTGACAGACTGAATAGACGAACAGACTAATAGACTAAGGGTCTAATAGACTAACACCGACTAACAGACGAACAAAGAAACAGACGAACAGACTAACAACCTAACAAAGTAACAATAAAGCAAGCGAAAGTAAAAACATAACCTTCTGGCCGATGTAACCATATTTATACCACAAAATCACTAGATCTGATGAAGAGGGGACACTAGGGGAACAAAAAAAAATTGGAATAGTAAAGACTGTTAATGATTACAAAGACTGTTTACAAGAGGAAAATTAAATAAGTGTCGCAATGTTTGCTGTAGGTTGTGGCGTTTGGTGGTTCAAATTGAACAGAATATTACCTTTCCTGGAATTGCTCTATTTTTGTTATATTTTGCCGATTTTCTATTAAGTATATTTGACAATTAAGCTGATGAGAATTCAAGTAGTTTAACGTTAGTTAATATCTATGCATTTGTGTTTTTATCTGTTCTTTATATATTAGACCCTTGTGAAAGCTCGCCGTGTCAAAATGGTGGAAATTGCATATCAGAAGGAAATACGTACATTTGCAACTGTACAGGTGGCTATAGTGGACTGAACTGCAGGGCCGATATTGGTAAGGTTACAAAGTTTTATGAATCGTGGGTAAATGTGTCTGCATGTGCGTTAGCAAGTGGTGTTCGCTTTTAGAAATGTTTAGCGCAAGCCCTTTCTCAAGATAAACGTTAGAAAATTCTCAAGGTCTTATTTATATCTGTAAGAGTCATACGAAATTTAAATTATATATAGATAAGTTTTGTGGAGACACCACGCAACTTGAGAGCAGCGGTAAAGCAAACATTTGCAAACACTACATGTATAAAGAAAGATTTTTAATATAGAGTATGTTTTAAACCACGTAGACGAATGCTCAACCAAGCCTTGTAATGCAAATGCAACTTGTAACAACACCATGGGATCTTTCTCTTGTACTTGTAATACTGGATTTACTGGCAATGGATTGAACTGTGCAGGTACGAATACATGCTAAAAGAATCCTATATTTAATCTACGATGCAATGTTTTGTTTGGAATATCGATGTAATAATTGAGTGTATCGCAAATATTTATTATAGCTCCGTAATGGTTGACAACTAAACGACAACTAAGGTGTGTCGTTGCACATACATATACTGTACGTTATGTAGGGCTATTACGGTGTCCCATAATTAATATAGTATAAAATGTCACATCTCCCTTCTAAGTATAACATCTAGGGATGATTACCAGTAAAGATTTGTTCAACAGTTTATACTTATAATGTCATGTCCAAATTCATTTGGCAAAGTCCTTTTAGAGGCACATTTCCACCACCGTAAGCTGTGATTTTTGTTTTGGTTTGTCGAAGCTTGCTTTTTCTCGGTAACTTATGAAACAACTTTTCTGGTATTATGTTACATTGTGCACCAGTATCTAACTTGAAGGAAATTGATTCGCCGATCAAACTCAACTTTCGAACGATTTCGTTGTCAGTATTAGTTTTGATTGAACGGATTTCACCGATAAACAGTTCAGCTAAACTCTGTCCGTTTTAACTTTCGCTTTAGGCTGAGTTTCCGGTTCGATGGCGTCGACTTTATTTTTGTCCTTGGCTTTCGAAATCCTCGGCGATTTTGTAAAACACATTTTTGCGAAGTGATTTTTGCCGTGACACTTGTTGCACGTTTTACCATAAGCGATACAATTACCTTTTGCGTGGAGTGTTCCACAGCGACGGCATCGGTTCTCAGTCTTGCTTCGAGTTGTTCTTTCTTTGCTGTCGCCTTCCTATGGCGTCGACTTGGCGGCCAGAAACATTCAGCTTTTGAAGTTGTATTTTACTCGATTCAGCAGCTCGTACAGCAGCGATAGCATCTTCGAGACTAAGGTCGGTATTGAAGGAGAACAGTTTTCGAGTCAATGCCGCAGACGATGCGATCACGAATGAGTGAATCTTATAGGGCGCCAAATTCATATGTCTTCGCTTTGTTACGTAGATCAACAACAAATGTGTATTATAATGCTGTATATTCATCAAGAATAGAAAGAACTGTAAGTTCTTAGACATTTGTTCATGTATGGTGACTACTTTTCTCTGGCTAAGTACGTCTTGCCTTACTTTCTATTCAGATTCTATTATCTTGGAAAAGAACCCTCAATTTTTTGAGCATCTTTGTTACCGTGCTTCCAGAGATGGTTGGCTGGGGTCCACATTTCACTCAAGATGTAACAATAAGGGAGCTACAGTTACCGTTGTTCGTGTGGGACAATACATTTTTGGAGGTTATATTGATCTCTCGTGGACAGGTAAGAGTAACACTGTTTTGGTTATGTCTTTTTGAATGAAAAGTCACACTTTCTTTAAAATTTAATGCAGCTTGATAAAAAAGTTTCCTCAGAAATGTTACAGTGCTGTGAAAAAATAAAAAAGCTTTCTCGTGGATCTAGCTTCGGAAAATTTGTAATGCAACAAACTTAATATAGCTTCGGAAAATTTGTAATGCAACAAACTTAATATTTAGTTTGTTAGGACAGGCATTTTAACAATTAATAAAAACGGGGAAAGAGTTTTTGGCGTAGTGTCTCTAAAACTTATTTTGTGCGTATTTCGCAAAAAAACGTTATCTCTTCCCTTGTAATTTGTTTGTCTTTGAAATTTCTGAAGCATGTTTCGTACATGTTTACTCTGCATGGTTTCCAAGTTTCTCATTTTCAACATTCGGCCGGCCTTGACCCATGAGAGTCCTTGGCAAAAATGTTTTTGGCCACAAAACTGTATTGACCCCAAGCCAACTTCACCTCCCCGCCATACAGCGTAACCCACGAGATCTCCCTTCTAGCGCCGTCTAAAGTTATAGTACAATCGCACTTTCGATTGTCAAATACCCCAACTTACATTGTAAAGTTGATTACATTTTACTCGAAGGTAAACCAGTACCATCGCTTGTAGCAACTTAAAGAAACTTTTGTAATGAAACTTAAGTATGAACATAAAGAAAATTACCCGTTTTCTGCTCTTAAAAAGCAGCCTTGTCTTGAACCTTCATGAATGTCCTTTGTTAAAATATTATAAACGACCAAGAGCAATCTCGTTTCCACAGCCAAGGCTCTCTGAGAACGGGAATGTATTTTCCGATAGTCCTCTCTAGATTGTTTCTATTCTGTGACGTTATATATCAAAATAAGTCATCGAGAAAAAAGAGGACTGGACACTAGTCTGATGTTTTTCTGTGCCGTAAACCTCAAACTGGAACAACCCAACGTGCGTACACCTATTGGTGGTTTGCAATCAATCGCTTGAGGCTTAGAAGATAAAGACAAGGCAATCATGTTGGAGGAAAACATACTCCAAATACAATGCTACTAATGAGATTATTTTGTTCAAGTTCCTCCAACATGGCCGACATGATGTCAATTGCAAACCAAGAATCAAAATGCACTCAATCCCGCCATTTACCCATTTTACCGCACTTTATTCTCACTGAATTAGATCTTGAAGGATGTATCGTGACACCAATCAAAAATCAGGCGCGAACCTACTACCCTCGAGATGTTTGCAATAAAGTATTGTAAAATGAGTAAAATCGCAGGATTCGTAAACGGTCTATTGATCAGAAAATTATATTTTTTCGATATTTTGCAATTTGATATGTAAATAAGCTAATATTCAAGACGACCTTAAGATAGTTATTGACTTTTTACCAAAAGGAATTTTAAGCAACTTAGGCTCCATTTACACTATTACAGTACGACAAGTCTTCCTTTCAAAAATCCCTACGTTTCTTTGTTGTGGTTACACTGTTCAAGTGGTTTGCTGTAGCGTAGCTACTACGCTTAGCACTTCAGGTGCAAATCATTATCCTGCGGTAAATAGGAGAAATACGCGTTGTTCGTTATAGTGTAAACAGACGTAAATTTTGCAACGGTAAGCCTACCTTATCTGGAGCAGTTATCCTACCGTAATAGTGTAAACGCGACCTTAAACTTAGAGTCACGTGACGTCAGTCTTCTCTAAAATAGCACTTATTGATTTATAACAAAGGTAAACACGGTGGTGTTTAAAATAAATGTTTGTTTAGTTGTCAAAATGTACATTTTATCTGGTCAAATGACGAACCTCTTTCAAAATCATCTTTTCACACTGAAACAACAAGAAACAAGAAACTTTAACATGTACACTGAAACATGTACACTTTTTAACATTGTTCATGTCGAGTTCCAGCGGGATTTATGTTTTCCCTTATCTTAGTGCATTCTATTTTTGGCCGCCATGTTGGATGACAAATTTGTGTCCTTGCCTTAAAGCGCATTTTGAAAATCATTCCCCCCACTCCCCCCATCCAATATTGATAAAAATTTGCACTGAACATACTTTGCATTTCATTTTCTAACCAACATTGAACGGGGGGAGTGGGAGGTGGGTGATGTTTTTTGTACATAATATTAGGAATTGATGCGCTTATAAACTTCGTTTTAGTTATACCCGGCTCTCCGAGTTAATTTTGGCCAGGATTGTAGCTTGACTCACTTCGCTTGCTTGGGTAATACTATAAAAACCTCGGTGCAATACGGCACTAGTACGGCCTCACGCTCTGTCAAAAACTAGCAAACATTGTATTTCTTTCTCGGGACGCTCCAATGATCAGAATGATCTAAAAACCTTACATAGATAGTTAAAAAAGGATATTAAAGAAGCATACAAAGTTTTATTATATGGCTCAGATTACTTCAGGTTAAATGCGCGCTGTGAATTGTGAATTGGTAACGCCTTACGATTGAAAACAACCAACAAAATCCTAAACAAACACAACTTTAAAAACTTTTATTACCTCAAAACAATTAAAATATCTGAAATTGATGACTACAAATATTCTAAAAGTAAATTTTAATATTGAGACGAAAATAAACAGCAGAACCCTAACAGCAGACCCTAGTTCTGCATTTTCGGACGAAGTTAAAGGAAGCGTTGACCAGGAAGTATAGTACATGATTGATTTTCGAGTAAAAAGTGCCATATAATAAACTACTTAATAACCGACCTTTTGGTCTTTACTGTAAAGTACAGTCGAACCTGTATATAAAGGCCACACTTGGAACTTTAAAAACTGACCGCTTAATACAGGATCACTAAAAATACTCTCCGCGCGTGGTCAAATGTCATTATTAATAGCATATCATACAACAATACTTCATTCAAGCAAACAAGAAGACAATCAATGCTCTTTCAGGCAATCTATACTTTGAACAAAGTTGGTAACTTGTTATAATTGTAGCGGTGCGATAAACGTAACGTTGTTTTAAGGTACAATCAATTGTTCTCTACTCTATACAATAGTATACAGTATATATATGACTTAAAAATCACAACGAAATAAATTTCACAGGCTGTCATTTCATAGTTCTGACGTTCAACGTGCAAATAAAATAGAAATTTTGGTAAAGTAGCAATATTGCTGTGGCGATTGTGCACCGAAAATTACAGAAATCTATTGCAAGATTTGAACGTCGCAAAACTGCTCAGTCGAAACCATATTCTCACCATAATGAAATAATGGACGATTATGAAGTGACTGGACACGTCCCTAACTTGATGGAATTGTTGCCAACCAAATTTTGAAAAGGCCAACAAACAGCGGGTAAGTCACCGTAAAGGGCAGGCGCGTTAACGGAGGTGGAGGTTATGGCCTGGAAATCCGGTGCAAGTATACGTTTGATGGCGATTCCATGTCAATCGCATGGCTGAAGAACAAGCTAGCTAAAGAGGAATTTCAAGTAGAGCTAGAGCGAAGAATAACGGCACTCAACTGACTGAACGGTTAATTATAATACATTAGCTTTTGCTGGGAGTCATTTCTTTTGTGATGATAGATTTCGTCTTAAACACAATAAAATACTGCGTAATATGGCATGTGATGTTATGTTTCAGTCCAAGGGTGACCGCTTAAAACAGGTACCAAATACAGCGTTTGTAAAAACGAAAAATCCGGACTTTGAAAATTTGCCGCTTAATGGAGGGTGGCCGCTTAATACAGGGCCGTTATATACAGGCTCGACTGTATCAAACCTCGCTATCGTTCAGTCTAGACAACAAGACCTCAGTTTGATATTTTACTGTAATTACCCACTGATCTCAAATAATATACTCATTATACTGGATAGAGCATCTATTGGTTCGCGCCTTGCAAAAATTGAAGTCGGAAGTGAGACTAAAAATCTCGCGGCAGCCATATCCGGTGGGACCCACTTCGTAGTTATATCACTATTGCTGAATCATAGTTTTCGCTTTAAATTATCGTATTTTTAACGAAAACCAGCTAAATTTTACATTCTTAACAAGAAAATGTACCTGTCGCTATGGGAGAACTTAAAAGTGGCTGGGATCATGGAAAATCAGCCGAAATTTCACGATTTTACTGAACGAAAATCAGCACCGGCCACCAGGCTACAATTTGAAGAATTATTAAAGGACTAAAGTAAGGAACAAATAACAAGCAACATCTTGTATTCACTTTAGCAGTTTGACAGTGACTTTATGACAAAGTAACAATATTACCGTTTCTATATCCGTCTTTTTCAACGTATATTGGATCAGACGATCTGAGGGTTTTATACAACTGAAGATGTTTATTGGAAGTTTGTAGTTATACTTTATTTATTAAACAGGCAAATTTATAAGCATTTAACTCACTGTTTTACTATTATTGATGAAGTCGGATGAAGTCCTGTTACTATAATATTGACGAAGATAATTCCTGTTCACCTAGCATTTATCAATTTATGGTGTGCATTTTCAATATTTGTAAACACTAATTGTCCATTTGTCCTCTTGTATAAAAAATTTTTTTTTTGCCTATTGGCTAATTTTTTACATGTTACCTGTGTGTTCTTGCTTTATTTTACTCTGTCTATATATATATACTATATCTGTGATGAACTCATGGCTGCCTAGGCTTGCTGGAGAGACTTGCCAAGGGTTTTCTATTTGACAAAGTCAAATTGTCTGGTATTTGAAAGAGTAGAATCATCTGAGATTGAAGTAAAATTATAATAAAGGGGCATGGTTTGGCCAGCTCTGATTTACACACAGAAATAATTATTTATTGGTTATAATCTACTATATTCTTTTATATTTTATATACTTCAGTGTACTGACACTACTGTACTTTGTGTATACTTATATTTGAAACAGATAAGTCATGAGCTTTTTCCCAAAATAAACAAAGAGAAGGATGATTCCAAACTATATTTACTACAGAAGTGTTTTCATTTCAAGATATTTTTGAAAAAGTTTCAATCTTTACTACATTTATCATACCTCGATATCTTGCATCATACAACTTTTTAGGTTTCATACCCATCTATATGTCTTTTCCTTATTAGATCCACACAACTTTTTTATGCAGAAATTATCACTAGCTGATCAGTCATTAATTTTATTTTTTGAGATGAGTGATCATAACAATGCATATAGATGTTTATAAGATTTTAGTTTAATTGAAGCTAGTGTAAGCTGCTCTCGATAGTACAAACAATTTTATTGAAATTAATTTAAGTTTTCTCTAATACAGTACAAAGGCAATGCCGCAAAGGACTAAAATGTCAAAAAATTTTAAAATACTATCTAGTGCCAGTGGTGGCTGGAGCACTGGCACAATCTTCACAGAGCTTGATAACCATATGGTAGATTCTCCTGTTGATGAAAATCATGTTTTTGCTCTTATCAAGTCCATTGCAAAAAGCTACAGCAAAATTCGTTTTTACCATCTTGGAAAGGAAACCACAGCTAACCTTTCTGGTACATAAATAAGAAAAAAATTGAATAAGCTTGTCCTCTTCCAGCATCAGTAAGAATCAAAACAAAACTAATCTGTACATGTAAACAAAAAAGGAAAGTAAACTACAGGTAACTGTATTTATTATAAGTAATAACATGACTTGAGGGAAATTTAATCGCTAATTTCCCAAAATTTATTAGTTTGTAATATTATGATCGCCGAGGAAAACTTTGAGAATCTTGCCAACAGGAAATTTACACGGTTGATCAGAGAAGTTGAATCTAATTTTCCCATGCATGTTGATGAGGGAAAATCTATGCAAGTGGGAAATTTAGAAGAAGACAAAAGATTTCTTTGTATTCTAATTTTCCCTCATCAACTGCACGGGAAAATTAGAAGACAAAGGATAAATTACCCGAGGGAAATACAAGGTTTACATTCCCTCGGAGAACAAAAGAACCCGAGGCGATCATGGTATTACACTGGATATACCATAACTTTATCTAAGGACCAATGTTACTACAGGAGGAAACCGGAGTACCCGGAGGGAACCTGTGGTGTTTGGTAGAGTCAAACTGGAAGCACTCAAGTCACATGCATCTAAAGGAAACTGAACTAAACTACTGTAACAGTTAAACAGTCTTTACACTGGATAACCTTATCAGTCATATCTAAACTGTCCTTCTTAGAGATCTAGTAAGGGTCACCCCTCATTGGTCAATGTTACTACAAAAGAAAACTGAAGTAAACTAACTTTATTTATTACTGGATACTGATAACTCTATCAGTCATATCTAAACTGTTCTTCCTAGAGGTCCACAGCAAGTGTCATCCCTCATTGGTCAGTGTTACTACAGGAGGAAACCGGAGTACCCAGAAGAAATCTCTGGTGTTTGGTAGAGTCAAACTAGAAGCACTCCTCTAATGTACATCCAAGGTGAAATTTTAATCTGATAAGTGCATCAAGTAGGAGTTAAACCCAGATTGCAGAGTAACATCCTTAGATCTACAGTAATCCTGGATGCATGTAACTGGAAAGACTTTTCTTGCTTTCAGCAAACTAGATAAAAATGTAATCTGCTAAATGTACAGTAAAACTGCATTGATCGAGAAGGAATCAAACTTGGGTGTATTAAACTTCTTAATGGCCAGTAAGATGCTCTCTAACCATAATAAACTACCACTAACTCAAAATGTTATACAGTATGTACATATTTTGTTTGAGATATACTGTAGACAAAATGAAATACTATCAAGGGACAAGGGCTTGGGCAAAATACATGCTGTAGTGTAACCATAATAAAATCTGAACTGGTTGAACATTAGCCCAAATTCGACAAAACTATAAAGTTCGAATATTTCATGTGAACAGTATCAACAGCGGGTAAGTTTATTAGTTTAAACAGACACAGTTATGACTTCTTGGGGTTTAATCGGCATGAAATAAATCAAAAGTTAAACAAACACATCATCGTAAATCATCAAATAATACGCGTTACTCGAAAGAAACAAATACACAGGCAGTCACTTCCAGACATTTGTTTACCGACTTTGCTAGCTCTGAAGCAAATAAACAGGCAAGCGTATTTTGTAAAGAAAAGCACTTTCTAAACAAAAAAATAGTTCAAAACACTAAACTATTACTTAAAATAAGATTACAAACCTCAATTCGGTGGTAACTCTTTGTAACATCCCAGAATTTGGCGAAAAACGCCGTTCAACTGCTTCCACTCCTATTTACGCCATATTGTATGGGACCCAAGTGGGTCCCACCGGAAATGGTCGCCGCTAATCTATTCCGACTTCACTGGGAACACCGGATGCTCTATCCAGTATAATGAGTATATTATTTGAGATCAGTGTAATTACCTCGTTCTTCATTAAGTAGTTCCCAATTTGGTATGAGCCAACAACAAAAAACCAACAACAAAAAACCAACAACAAAACCAAACCAAACCTTAAACTTCATCAGCAACCATGTTTGCTACTAAACTTAATATACTCTAACAAGACCCACTAGCGGATTAACACAATTCTGTATTATACGAGTTTAAGACCCCGTTTACACGATGCCGGTACAATTTGAAAACGGAACAAAATCATGCCGTTTAGGCCTTGCGTTTACACGATACCGGCACAAAAATGACGTGAAAACGGCACAGAATGAAGACGGGTTCCTTGACGGCATGAAATGAAAACGGAAAAGTAACCGGTATCGTGTAAACACCCGTTCTGTAACAGTTTGATGACGGTAATCACGATATATACGACCACAGTATTCGGGTCAGAGAGAGTAATTGATTCTCCACTAGTTAGACAGTCATGGCGGACGGATGTGTTTTAGATGCGTCTGTTGAAATTGTGCCAAACACATTTGATCAGTCAACTTTCTATATTGACAAAGATTGTCAAGGAATAGTAAATCTAATCTATGATGAAAAATTAAAGTGCAGTGATTTTGACGGTTTGAAGAATTTTATTAAAGAATCGCTCGATCTCAGACGTAAATGGTCGTCGCCAGGAGGACGTTCAAAGACGTTCAAAAGCACAAACGCCAAAATGAATATAAACCTGGTATCACAAGAAGCAAAAATCTTTGGTATTCCAAGGTAATGATGGAATCTTCTTAAGGAAAAAACTTATCGAATTCTGCTAAGCCTCAGTTTCCACTCAACCGAAGTTTCCCGACAACGCACATAATGTGGTGAATCAAAACTCAATCAATCTACTGACATCTTTGACGCTGCAGTAAATAGGTTGATTACCGAATCGACAATTAAGACGACTAATTGTAAAAATCGTTGTGAAGATGGTGCAACCGACGAAAATTTCAATTCAAATTCGTTAAAGAATAGTCCATCGCCTACAAATGGGTGTGGTTGTTCATGTAGCCTTTTGATAGCCGAAATCGAAGGAATGAAGCTCGACATTCTCATTCTACAAAAACGGATCGAATCAACGAGAGAACACCCAATGATAGTGTTGAAATAAATCGCTTAAAGAGAAAGCTTTTGGATGTAGATAACAACAACAAAATACTTGAACGAGAAATGTCATTGATTGTTGAAGGAAGGGACAATGAAGTCGAAGATCTTAAGGGAATAATTTGTTCTCTTGAAGATAAAATCACTGGAATAAATCAGGAAAAAGATTATTTTACAAAACCTTTGAAAGGAAAATGCCGACAACAACAAGAAACCATACGGTCCCTTGAGAATCGTTCGATATTGGCTGAACAAGAAAGGGACTCACTTAGATTAGCCTTGACAATTCTTATGGAAAACGAGAAACAAAAACAATCAACAGAGCAAACTTCACCATCAGAAAAACGAGTCTACTGCGCAACGGCAAGTACCAAGTTGTACATCAAAGGAGGGGAAAAAGAGTAAAAACCAAGAAAGAGTGTACCTGAATGTCCACGTGTGTCAACGAATACCCTAAATGGACAACACGTAAGCGCCAAGAAAACTAGTCCACGGAAGAAGCCAGTTACAGTAATAGCTGGTGATTCCATTGTACAACATGTTCATGGATGGGAACAATCAAACAAGGATAAAGTTGTGGTGAAATGTTTCTCTGGTGCAACATCTGAAGACATGGAAGATTTCTTGAAACCGATCCTGCGAAAGGAACCTGAAAATCTTATTCTACATGTCGGTATGAATAATTTGAAATCTATGGAACCTGCCCAATTGACTGAATTCGTTCTCTGGCTCAACAAGTAGAAGATAATTCGCCAGGCACTAGTCTTTCCATTTCAGCCATCCTCCCAAGAAAGGACATTCAGCTAAGTGTAATATCTCATATAAATAGTTCACTTAGATCAGTTTGCCATGAATTCCAGTGTAATTTCATTGAGCACAGTAATATCATAAGGGAACAACACTTAAACAGGGGTGGACTTCATCTTAATAAGTCTGGCAATATTATTTTAGCTAATAATTTTAAATATTTTATAAATAAGGAATAGGAAATTACTCTGCCGTGCGAAACTACTAATTTTTCTGATGATGAAAATGTTTCTTTTCTTCCTGCTAAACGCGGTTTTAGATTAGCTATAGCTTAAATATTACTAGTTTAACTAAGCATGTCGACGAGTTAAGAGTTCTGCTTGACAGTAATTCTTTAGATATCCTTGCTATTAATGAATCTAAGCTTGACGATTCCATAAACGATAACGACGTCCATATCTCTGGATATGAGATAGTTCGTTGAGATAGAAATAGGAATGGCGGAGGTGTTTGTTTTTATGTCAACATTTCAATAAACTTTCGCGTACGTATTGATTTAAATATGCATAATCTAGAAAACTTATGTCTTGAAATTCGAAAACCGCGATCCAAACCGTTCGTTGTCGTTACTTGGTATAGGCCACCTGGTTCCTCTGTTGATTTGTTTTGAGCGTTTGAAGACCTTCTTGGACGTTTAAATGCTGAAAATATGGAATTTTATTTGATGGGAGACTTTAACTGTAACGTGGCCTCTTCCAGTTATGACAATAATACTTGCTTACTGTCTGAAATAGTTGATATCTATGGGCTTCCACAGCTTATAAAAGAGCCCACTCGTGTTACAGAAACTACTTCTACATTAATTGATTTAATTTACACCAACTGTCTAGATAGGGTAGTCTGTTCTGGAGTTTCTCATATCGGTATAAGCGATCACAGTCTTATCTATGCCTTTAGAAAATTGTCCATAGACACTATATTTAAATGACATAGTATTATTGAATATAGCGATTTAAAAAAATTTAATAGGGAACATTTTCGCCATGATATTGCATGTCAAGACTGGAATTGTATACATTTGGATGATCCAAACGATTTATGGGTTGACTGGGAAACGAAATTTTTGGCAATAGCTAATAAACATGCTCCAATTAAAACTAAACGCATTCGTTCAAAAAAGTCACCTTGGATCACGTCTGATCTTAAGAAACGCATGCACATTCGTGATATAGCGAAATTGAGAGCAACCTGTTCTAATGACCCACGGGATTGGGTGGAATACAAAAGATTGCGTAATTTTGTAAACAAGGATATTAAGTGAGCCAAAGAATTATATTATAAGAATACCTTTAATCAATACAATGCTAACTCACGTAAAACTTGGCAGATTATAAACGAACTTACTAATCGCAATTCAAACAAAACATCTGTTAAAGAAATAAAGGTCAACGATATCTCTATTAATAAACCTAATGAGATGTCTGATGCTTTTAACGATCATTTTTCTACAATTGGTCCTAAATTAGCTAACGAGAAACCGCTATGTGATCATGTCATAAATACAGATAAGAGTTTCTTTTTTTTAATCCGACAAATAACAATTGACTGTTTTTCCCCGCTTAAAGAAACTATCCAAAACTAAAGAAACAGGTCTAGATAAAATTTCAGCTATGCTTATTCGTGAATGTGCTGATCTTATTTCTGGCCCTGTTTGTAATATTTTTAACAAGTCTCTAAACTCTGGTGTGTTTCCAAATGGTTGGAAATGTGCTAGAGTCACCCCTTTATTCAAACAGGGTGAGAGGAATAATTTAAATAACTATCGCCCAATTTCTGTTATTTCTATAGTTGCCAAGGTTTTCGAGAGAATAGTGTATGACCAGCTTCATGATTATTTATTAAAGGAAAATATCCTTTCAAAACATCAATCAGGTTTTCGTACTATTCACTCGACAGCGACGGCACTATTGGAGGTTACCGATAGCTGGGCATATAATATCGACCGTGGTCACATTAATGCTGTAGTATTTCTAGATTTGAAAAAAGCTTTTGACACGGTCGATCATGAAATACTACTATCCAAAATGAGTGTCTATGGAATTCAAAATGTAGCATATAATTAGTTTAAGTCATATTTAGACAATCGCACACAAAAATGCATGATTATCTCTAAAGTTGTTTTCTCAAATGTGGCGTACCCCAAGGGACAATTTTAGGTCCCTTACTATTTCTCTTATATATTAATGATTTGCCAAATTGTTTATCATCTAGTGTATCCCAATAATGTATGCGGATGATACGCATATAACATAAGCAGGCAATGATATTAATACCATTCCATCTTGTCTAAACGTAGATTTAAATAATATCAGCAAATGGATTATTGTTAATAAGCTTACACTAAATACGACAAAGACTCATAATATATAATATAAATAAGTTTTGTGGAAACACCACGTAAAATATTTCTTTGCTAATTGGTTCTAGGGAAAAATTGAATACTTTGGCTGAGCCTCCTCATTTACTCATTAATGATACTCCTGTAAAACAAGTATTTACCACCAAGACCCTTGGAGTAGTAGTTGATAACAATCTCATGTGGCACGATCAGATCAATAAATTATCGAAAAAGATTGCCTCTGGTATTGGAGCTATTAAACGAATAAGAGCCTTTGTCCCCCTGGACACATTGCACCTTGTTTATAATGCTTTAGTACAATCTCATTTTGACTATTGCAATGTTGTCTGGGGATTCTGTGGCAAAACTGTATCTGCTAAACTTCAAAAGCTCCAAAATCGAGCAGCTCGAGTGATGACTTTTTCCAGCTATGATGCTAATACTGATCATTTAATTGATCAATTAGGCTGGTCAAACCTGCAAACATAGCGACAAATTGCTAAAGCTGTGATGGTTTATAAATCTCTACATGGTCTCACTCCTGAATTAAGGATCCATGTTGAACGTTGCATGGAGAGGTTAAAGAACTGGCACTTTTTTGACAGACCAGTGCCTATTACCTTGCATGATATTGCACCAGATGTGTGGATAGTAGTAGCTTGTTTTTCAAACTTTTTGCCACCACTAATTACTTAATAATAATTAAATATAATATACTGTAGAATCCTGGTTAAAATCCCTGTGTCCTTACAAGTTATTATTGAAACAGATGGATTTATAACAGGGTAAAATATTACGCTATTTACAAATGGAACTCAGGCTCAATAAAATAAATTATTGTGACACTGGCAAGTGGAAAATATTAAATTATATATATAATGTGTATATGCATATTTACAGACTAGCAACTGAAATTATATAATAGTGTTATTTACTATAAAAATTAAATATTAGTTTTAAAATTACTTGATCAATTATGTACAATTTATAAAAAATAGTAATTCCATCCCAATTAGTTTCATTGTTTATGCAGAAGAATACAACCTTGTCTGATTGTGGTATTTATGTCAGACACAGGGTTCACTTAGTTTAAGCAGAAGGTAAAGCACCAATAAATTCATTTCCAACAAAACTAGTTGAGATGAAATTAAAAGGATTTAACACTTGTTTCTCAAGAATTGATGAACAATTGCACGAGTGTGTATACCGGTAATAGCATGATTTCTCGTGCAATTTGAAAAAACACACACTCGTGAGTTTTTCAAAGACCTCAAATACCACTCGTCCTTCAGACTCGTGCAATTTTGATAGTCTTTGAAAAACTCACTCGTGCATGCTTTTTCCAAATTGCACTCGAAACCATGCTATTACCTATACAAATACTACATTAATACATGATGCCATGGCATAGGCTAACTACACTGTGGGAAAATGAACATTTTTACCCCATCGAACACCACCATTCAAGATTCTGGGGTAAACTATTTCTGGAAATACATGTCTGAAATAAACGTTTTCTAGCTTATTAAGAATGCCATTCCACATAGCCCAATCAAACAAAATAACATCTACATGCACCCAGATACCATTAGAAATAATAAAATGACAGTAAAAAGTACTAGTGCAGAACAACTGCTGCTGGATCTGAACATAATACTGGTGGTTTGTGTTGATCACCAGATTGCCATTCTTCTTATAAATATGCAATCTGCATAGACTATCTTCAAAAGATTCTTCTTCCTTTGACGTTATCTTCTTAACTTCAATTATCCCTTCTCCATCATGAATACAGCCATCTGGTGATGCTCCTAGGAATGGATGGCTGGTGGAAATCACAAATCCCGACTTTTGTACTTTATTTCCACTTAAGCATTCGTACTTGGCAATAATCTTACCCTCCCATTCCACACCTTCCCTCATCGCTTTAGTTTGGACATTGTTAGTGTACTGCAAAACACTTGAGATGGCTTTCGTAGGACTTGTTGTGTCCTTTAGCAAACATCGCTTAGCCTTTGAGGCAGTTACTCTAGGTTGCCGAGCTGTGAACCATAACTCTGATTGTTGTTGTTCTCTTGTAAGCTTTTCAATTTCCTTTTCGTTGGCAGCTGATTCAAATAATCGTTTCTTCACTCTCTCTGCCTTCTCCTTTATCTCTGGCATTGAATATGGACCAGTAATAACAGGGGAAGTAACTTTCCATTTTAAATTAGCAGGTTCAGGGTCTGTTGCTTGTACTTCAGGTTGCCTTGAAGGTAGATCCAGGGGAAGAATTAAAGAGAGCCCAATAACTTTCCCAGTTTTCTGTTCAACCTTTTTGACTGCCTCTAATATCCCAGCAAATGTTTCTCTTGTTACATTGGCCCTGTTCTGGCCTTACATCATAGTTTAGGTTTTTAGCTTTTCGTTTTTTTTCTTTTCCCCACTCATGTTTGATGAACTGTAGGGAGCGAACTGGTGATGGGTCGATCTTTTGATTGCGAGATACATTCCACTTGCATGGTTTCGATGTACATGGCAGCTCCTCATGCTCTTTTTCACCATCTTTCTCTGCCTGGCCATAGCTCTCCAGTGCAAACAAACTGGCTGTTACATGGTTGCACCGACCATCAATACCAGCAGGACAACCGCAGCATGCCTGGTGCCCACTTCCATTTGCTTTTAAGGTAATTTTAAGTAAACTTTTTAAGTAAACTTTCCCTTTCTTCATGGATGGCAAAACTTTACTCAAAACAAAAAACATCTGATATTGTTGCTTGTCAAACATCTGAAGAACATGTCCTGACTTGAACATGTTGTAGCCTTTTACCAAAGGCTTTTCAGTGGAGAGTTGCTGCTTTAATTCAACATCCTCAATCATAAATTTATATAGGAAACTATGCTGGAATTTTGGGAGGCACTCTAAGTCGGCTTCGAAACCAGATACTGGAAAGTTCTCGTCTGATGGACTGATCTCTGCCAACATGCCAAGCTTTAACTTCTTCTGGGCTATATTTAACCCGCCATCAGGGTCAATCAGAGTTGATGCAAGGCCGTTTTCCACGTAGTTTTTAACTCTAAAAGTGAGATAATTACAATATTAATGTTAGGAATTAAAACAGTAACCAACAAAACGCTTTATTGTCGTATTTACCTTTGAACAAGGTCACACTTTTTTCCAGAGACTTTGGCACCACGACACGACAATCATCGTTTCAAAATTGTCATGCTGCATTGCTCAACGGGCTTAGGCAACCATGCTCCAGGGATATCTTTCTCTTCTAGTGTTATATCTTCACTAATTGCCGCATTTCCATCTACACTAATGACATTTGAATCGTTTTCTTCTGTTATGGAAATCTCTCCTTCAGTCATTGCTTCCTTCGAAAACAAGTACGCGTCCCCCAAAACAGCCCCATAAATCTTTGCGCGGAACAAATTAGTTACCAGTGCATGCGTGCAGATTCCAAAGTGGCTAATCAATGACGAACCGCACGGTCGAAAGAATGCACTTTTGGTGGATTCAATCCACGTTTCTCTGGAAACAAACCAGCTTAATCCCATTACGAATTAACGCAAAATGCTGTCATCATTTCATGAATTTAATTACTTCGCGCTGCTACGCAGCAGGACCAATGAACAAAATAGCTAATTATAAGTCGTTATATATTAAAAATGAAGTAATGTGATGCTATATTGTATTTTAGTAGTTTAATAAATACTGAATTAAATACAGGGCAATCTGATGCGCCGACAGCATATTTGGTTTTGGCCTCATGCCCTCATACAGTGCGCGAGCTAATTTATTTTCTCAAATTATATGCAGCTTTTACTGCTTTTAAACACAAACTCGGAAAAACCCGTCTTGAAACAAACTGTCTCGTAAAAATCCGTCTTGAATAATAGCAATATAAGGTCACACACGGAAAGTCGAAAGATGGCATTGGCATCTTCAAAGTCTGCCACCAGAAAATATATATAAACATCTTTCTGACGCAAGAGTTCCGCCAAAATATCTATACATTAGTCGGCTTGTTCACTTATTCCCAAGGGAAGTGCTGTCTGTAAGGCCCGGGGAATCGGGAGATAATTTATTGAATAAAGTTTCGAAAATAAAGCTTGGGTTTACTTCAGTTGTAATATACACGGGGTATATAAACATATATATATATATATATATATATAAAGCGACTTAAGTAAAATAAAATGACCGATTATTTAGCTTTCTTTTAGCTTCAACTGATTAAGAAAAGATGACAACATCTTAAAAATCTGCCAGCAAAAGATGACACATCTTTCTGACACAAGAGCTTCCACTGAAATCAGTCTAAATAATCAGCCCATGAACTGAAATAAATTTATAGTATACTTTATACAGCAGCGGTAAAGAAAAGAAAATTATCGATTATTTAGCTTTCTTTTAGCTTCAACTGTTTAAGAAAAAATGACACATCTTCAAAATCTGCCAGCAAAAGATGACGCATCTTTCTGACACAAGAGCTTCCACTAAAATCAGTCTAAATAATCAGCCTATGAACTGAAATAAATTTATAGTATACCCTATACAGCAGCGATAAAGAAAACAAAATGATCGATTTTTTAGCTTTCGTTCAGCTTCAACTAATTAAGAAAAGATGACAACATTTTCAAAATCTGCCAGCAAAAGATGACGCATCTTTCTGACACAAGAGCTTCCACTGAAATCAGTCTAAATAATCAGCCTATAAACCGAAGTAAATTTATAGTATACTCTATACAGCAGCGGCTTAAGATAAAGAAAATAAAATGACCGATTATTCAGCTTTCGTTCAGCTTCAACTGATTAAGAAAACTAGAAAAGATAACAACATCTTCATAATCTGCCATTCTGCCTACATCTTTCCGACACAAGAGGTAGCTTCGTAATAATATCACAGCGCTAATATTTTCCTTATACCAGAGTAGCGCGGTAGGCGTGCATTTGGTCTGCCGGCGAAAGATGACTACATTCTGGCACAAGAGCTTCCGTCCATTGAAAGTATTCTAAATAATAATATCACAAGCTTATATCTTCCCAATGCCTATAGTCTCTCTATACTGAATACATTGATCGTGGCTATAAATTAATTTCATAATATTTCCCATAAAACCGTGCTCATTACATATTTTATCTACTACATACTTTATCTGCTTGAATACTTCACCGTTGGCGTTCAGCAATTCTCTGTTGAGCCTTGAGGTCACACATGCAGCATCAGAATTCCCGAAATAATGATGCGTATTCTTCAGTCTTCCATCCTCGTTTCTTACTACCATGCAGCTTGACTCAATATGTCATTTGGTAAGAAACGTGATTCTCGTCACTGTCTCGAAGATCGGTCTTTGAATGACGATTTAATGCGATCGTTAAATTGAATTTAAGTATATGTGTATCGAAACTTAGCGAAGAAATACGGAAATATGATGAACTAAACCTCACATTGATCGTCGGACGGTGACCATTCTTTCTTCGCGCAAATCATACTTCGCGCGCCAAAATATGTTATGCTGTACTTAGTAGCTTCATGGTGCATGATGACAACTAACTGGTTAGTTTAATATATCGTCGGTTATATATAAAGAATACGTGTTAATAGGAGTACAATTACCCGCAAGCTTGACCATTCTCGTCATAAACCTATTATCCTGTCACCACTGGGAATAGTGGTGATTACCTCACACCGTAATGCTATGGTAACCCATCACCTAACTCTTAATCCTTTCACACATGGTGCGGTTCTTCATACTTAAGTTCTAAAGTTGTTTATCGTGATTTCTCATATTCTTTCAGATATTCCACTAATAAACTTGCTCTACCATTGCCTCGATTTGAGGCAAGCAGAGTCATTTCCTAATTTCCGTCGACTACTTGATTCTCACTAACGGCTGTAGTTGACACACCGCATTCATGGAAAGCAGGCGTAGACACTAATTAGTAATTATAATAGAATTTAATAATATAGTTAGTTTATAGTTTGTTTTTATATAGTTAGTTATGTTTTAATATATCACATTTAGTTTTGTATATATATATATATATATATCAGGCGGTGTGCGCATAACGATCGCTAAGGATCATGGTTAATAATAAAATTTAGCTCATTTGCATCAAGTCGCGCTCCGGTAAACATCTCATTTGCATCAACTCTCGCCTGTCTAGAGCGCTTTCGTTGATCAATTAATTCAGCTATTCAAATGGGCATAAAGAGTTTACTTCCTTTCATAAAAGAGTATCAGAGAAAGGTTAAACTAAGTGACTTTTCTGGGAAAACCGTGGCTATAGATGCTTCTTGCTGGATTCACAAGGCTTTGGCTGTGTCTATATCTCAAAGTGGAAATCGAGAAAGGTGACTAGATGTTTATAATTTATAAGCTTGCTTTACTGATGCTTTTAGTGAGATAGTTGGACTTATAAGAGTTCATAAATGACGACTATTTACTTTCAGGTTGGCTACTATTTTCAAGCGTTACTTGTCAATAGTACAGGTGGCTGAAATCATCCCATATGTTGTGTTCGATGGTCTTCCTTTGCCAGCAAAAGCAAGCGAAACAGAGAGAAGGCAAAGGTGAGAGAATTTTATATATTTGAAGCACAATTTGTTTTTCATGTTGTGAGCATTAAAATAGACAAACATTAATTATTTTCCAATCTACTTGTGTGAACGTGAGTTTAACTTATTTAAAAGCAACATACAGACTGCAGAATTTTTTCTATTTTCCTGCCAAGTTTCTTGTATTTTCCCTACTAATTTCTTTGCAATAAGTGCAGCTATACGACGAGAACTGAACCGATCTTTCTCATAACTTTAATAGATTTGTTTGAAGGAAAACATTCGGTATGTTGTGTCGCCATACGAGGCTGACGCTCAGATAGCCTTTCTGTTGAAAAATGGCCACGCAGACCTGGCAATAACAGAAGATTCTGACCTTTTAACATATGGTTGCAAGGAGGTTTGTGTTAATATATTTACCATTCGTATCTTATTAGAATTGTCTAGTCATATAAATTGACTCAGCTTGCATACAAGCCTCTTTTCATTACCACTATTAATTAAAAACTCTCTCTCTAAAGATCGTTCCTGTCCGAATTGGTCTTTAGTATTTTATTCTGGCTCTCGCCAGACGATTTTATTCACCTCTGGGGAAGCCCTCGGACAGGAATGAGTTATAAACTATCTCTCTAAAGGCTGATATTTGCCACACTTGGGAATCATTTTGTCAGATATTGAGATAGCCTAATATTTCCTTTTCCTTACCTCATGTTTTTGGATATCAGATACTGTAGAATACCAAATAATTTCTACATACAGTGTAATGTCTATTGCAACAACTTGGAGGAACTCAGGAATACGAGCCTTTCATTTTTTATAGAAAAAAGGATGGTTGTAGATCTGGTAGTTTGTCAATAAAACACCAACATTGTCACTATAATTATTAACTTCTTTCCAGTTGAATTGGATCATAATGTCTGATTCAGACTTTGGTATGTTCCTCCGCCTAACGCCTGGCAATTTTATTTGCCCAGGGAAAACCCCTCAGTGGAGAAGGGGTCAAAGCTTTTTGCCTTCATAATGTCCATCAACAGGTTTAGTTTATAAATCATGAGATATTAAATGATTTTTTTTTAATAATCCATGTAGGTGTTAGTAAAGGTTTGTCTGAGTGGTGAAGGGCAACATTTCATCTTGAAGGACATACTGGATGGCCTGAAACTTAATTTCAAACAATTTCAAAATATGTGTATTTTAGCTGGGTGCGATTACCTCAGCAATGTCAGAGGTATTGGTATCCATCGTGCATATCAGCTCGTTAGTAGAAGCGATACTTGGTTTGATGCACTGATCGAGAAGGGTGCATCCAAGGATTACGAAGACCATTTCCTTGAGGCAGTAGCTGTGTTTGAACATCAAACCGTTTTTGATGTTGAGGCCTTGAAAACTGTACCTTTGGAGAAATGGGAGGCTGGTTTATCAACTGAACTTCAACACCTTTGTGGAATGTATCCTTGATCATATACTACAATTTATACCGAAATTGAGTTACACTAATTTATTATTATTTATGTTTATTATACAAAATAGTGTGTTTTATTGAGTTTCCACTACTAATAAAAGCACCACTAATAATCTCTCATGTGTGATTATTTATGATAATCTCACATGTGACGATTATCACAATAAGCAATATATGGAGTTTACTGCTCTATTTTTGCAAGTCAATAGGACAATTTTTTATATAAGACATATAATAAACAGAACTTTGCTCACTCGTGAGTATTTGTTACCTTAACTTGCTTTACAGATTATTAGAAAATGAATTCTCCAATGATATGGCTGCTGGGAACATTGACCCAAAAAGTCATTTGAAAGTCAACAACCATGCTCTTGCTAAAAAGGTGATTTAGTGTAATGCGTATTTCCACAATTGCATAATCATGTAATCATATTCAACTCCCTAATTTTAATCATGTACTATAGGTTGCAGATGTTGTATCAAACTGTTCTGGTGATGAAATGTCTTCTGAAACAAATGGTATGTTGTTGTGTTCCTTTTATTTAAAACTGTTTGTTGTTATTCGGATTTTCATGCCAAAAGACAATCTTCATGCAACTTGTGAGTAGCAACAAACAGTTTTTTGTTTATATATAATTGAATAGGATGTGCAAGAATGGAAGTATCAATTGAAAATGTAGAGGGACCATCATTCTCATATACAATACCATCCTTCCCAGTCATAACAGTGGACCTGATGAGAGTTACATACGTCAACAAGGAAAAGTTATTCCAAGGTGTTGTAAATGCAATAGATCATCCAACTTTGCATCCTGGAAAATATGTATGTACATCACACTGTGAAGTAAATATTGAAGGAGAGAACTACACAGTCCTCTGGAAACTACACCCTGACAATCTGTCTTTGTGCCCAACACCAATGAAGAATGACCCTACAGTACATATTTCTGATACTGCAGATGTAGTCCATGTAGATGAAGGGACACATTGTTTGCCATTTAAAGTTCTTGGAACCTGTTATTCAGGATCAAGACAGAAAGCCCTTGAAGAGGCTTATGAATGCCTGTATGAGTACAACAGACCAGTTTTTGTTAAATTGGAAACAGAGCCGGAGAACCAACATGACAAAAATGCAGTGGCAGTTTATATTATGTCAACAGACGATTACGATAAAGTTGGCTACATCGCAAGTGAACTAACAAAATACATACATGCACCATTGCAACAATCATTGCTAGAGGTTTCTGTGAAGCAAATTCGTTTCCGTACGACATACCTCTTAATGGGATTCTACTTAACTATTAACATAACTAAGAAGGGGGCATGGGATGGCACTGTAGTCAAGGCTAGCTGTAAGGTATATTAACATATTAAGGTATATTTACTGTTACAGTGCAGGTTTTACTGTATTTGATTCAGAACCACCAGAAATCAAATGAAGTTCCAAATACAACCTCTTTGCTACTTTGAATGCAGTGATTATACAGTGTTAATAATCCTATTAATGAGGTTAGAATAGCAAAATAACTCTGTGCACCTGTCTTAACCATGAAACACACTAAAGGAATGTTGAATTTGCAACCTTTATTGTGACAACATACAAAGAAACTATTGAAATCTGGTGGTTCATTTGTAGATTACATAAAACTGCTACAACAACAAAATGTAAAAATTATTTGTACACTATAAATAGTTAACTGCTCTTATCATTTCAACATCAAAACTTTTACTCAGAAGTCAGGACTGGACAGAAATGACATCATAGTTTGTAATACCTATTTTGTTTGTAAATACACTGCATAAACCTTGTCAACAGCTATTTTGTATGACTCAAATGTTATTATTAAGTCACATGTGGTGGCAGTTCTACTGGGGCTCTATGGAACTTTGCTCTGGCAGTCAGTTGCCCTTTTTGTGGAAGCGAAGCTCTGTTGGCAACAAATACCCCAGGGTCTCCTCTCCGTGACAATTTAACTTTGTCAAGTCTCTCTGTTGCACCATTGTCCGATGGCTGATTAAAAGAGGGTAACTTGAATTCCCTATACCGATCCTTGGCCCCTGTCCAGTAGAAAAATTTTAAATCGGGATTAATTCTTTTGTTGAATTCACTCAGGATCTTGGTCTGCGCATCATGAAATTGCTTAAGATCAAAGATCCCTCCTAGCATTTCATGAAGAAGGGCAAACATGCTTTCAACATCATCAGTTGCAGATGCTCTGGGGTGCTCTGCAGGAAGATGTCTTGCTGCATATTCCAGGCGACGCAATTCTCTGCTCTCCAGGTTAGCAACCAGACCAACTACAACCTCTCTAGTGAGACCACAAATATCCTTTAACGGCCTAGAGTGCATTAGAAAGTTACATGTAAGACAATTGCTTAAACATTGTCATTGGTATAATTGACTCCATGCAAAAGTAGATGTAGCTGACTGTTCATTTAAGATTATTTTATGAACATTTAAAATGAATGGTTATTCATTTAATTAATATAAGTCAGCTGGCGGCTGATGGAGCTTTGGAAGTTTCTGTCTAAACTAACAAGTTAAATTAATGTTGCAATATCAACGAAAGGTATGTATATCAATTGAGTAGATAAAAACAGTGTGTGATGTAAATTCACATAATTGTATTAAAGAAATTCAATTTGGCAACCAGTTGCATATGCATTAAAACAAAGCTGATTAATGAAACTTAAATCTTACATGCTGAATGGCTGAATGTGTTGAGTAAAATCGTTTCCCAGAATAAAATATTGCAGACTCAGCTTGGGATGGAAAGGATTATAAATATAGTGGTATGTACATGTTTTTAAACATCCATACTGTACCTGTTGACATCTATGGTGCTGTAATCTGGCATGAAGTTGAACCAGGGCATCCAGTCATCCAAGAGCCACTCTTTCATGTCTTTGCAATACGATGACCGTACTGGTTCGGAAAGACCTCGACCATCGACAGCTTTATGCCAGTTATGAATGATTTTGAGCACCTTGGCACTACTGGTATGGCCCTTACACTCAAGGAAAGAAATGACACCTGGACTAATGAGACGTTCACAATCAGGCACAGACTGCTTGTTTTTTCCGGTGAGTGACTCGTATGTCAGGCCTGTAGATGGGTTGTGTAGAGCTTCTTTTAAATGCCGCAGATCAATTCCTGGAATACGACCATCTCGCAAGCATGATACAACTCTCTTCAGGAGGTGGTTGTGATCTTCTCGATGATGGATCAGCTCCACCGTTGTGTCCTTCTCTGGCTGGTAGAGATATGCACTGAAATCAGCTGGATCGTTTTCATCAAACTTCAGGTCACTAACTTTCTTCCGGTAAAGGTAAATTGCCAATATCGATTTCAGGACCTCTTCTGGTGTTTCATCTCTACCTGTAATGTGATTTGAAAGGGAATGCTTTATTATTCTGTATTTCCATGCAAGTATTGGTCCTATTAAAATTTAGCTTTTTCTAATAATACACAGCACCTTCAATCCAAGGAGATGGATCATACATGAATGGGAACAGCTTTCTTCTTAAAATATATATGGCTTGTTCAAATGGTATTGATGGTTCTTCATTTTTCATGAAATCGTCAAGCCATAAAAGATCTTCCAGAGGAATTGCTGGGTGGCATTCCAACGGATTACCTGTTGGAGAATCAAAGAATATAATTAATTAATATATCACAGTAGTCTTTTTGCCAATCCTCAAGGTGAATCTGTTAAAACAAAGGACTTTTTCTGACACTTTGACAGCCTGTGCAATTGCCATAATAGAAGCTGTTACTTTGAAGATGGATGCTAGAACCTTCGGCAATATAACTTTTTTTGTACCAGAACCACCCAGAGGATTGGGAAAGAACAAACATTTTGTTTCCAGGATTCACCATATACCCAACATAGTTTACTATGGAGCACCATTTACTACAGTAGGTAGTATGAAGTGGTGATGTTTCCCGCTTCCGTGACATGGGGCAAGGTTCTTTTCCAAATCTTTTTGTTAGATAAACTTAACCCAAACACGAAACCTAATCCTAACAAAAAGATTTGGTAAAGAAGTAGTTAGGGCCTTTATTTTAACATTGTTGGATGACATTGGTCCAACAATGTTGGATCCGTTTAAACAGGCTTGAAAAACAGTTGAGCAGCCCCGTGAATCACTGCTGTTATCTGTTTAGGCTTGGTGTTATCTGCTTAGACTTGGTGTTTTCAGGGCCACATAACGCTGTTATCTCGATACCAGTAAATAAATTTAACTTTAACCGATTGAAGGGCAGGTCCCCTGTTGTGATAAATATTGAAGTGCAAGTACCCTTGCCTCTTTAATAATAAGTTGATTATTGTACATTGTATGTTAAATACCTTGACTACCAAATTGGAAATACCGAATAATGACATCTTTTCTAGTTCGTCGGGCTTCATTCCTAGCATCTTTGATGATTTCAATCACAGATATTGGTCGCACCTTTCCAAGTGTTCTTAAGGAGTTGAACTCACCATCAGTTGTAAATCCTGCAACAAATGAGAGTATATTACATTATTTGTGCTAAACAAAATGATGTATTCATTGTTTACTAACTGTCTGCAGAAGGTAGTTACTTTAGGATGATTTACATGTAACTGATGTTAACCAGGACTACTCTTACTCTACTCCACAACTAGTTATACTGCTTACCAACAACTGTCATTCCCACACGCTTCATGGCATCCTCCACCTTGATTTCCAGATCTCTCAAATGTGCATCTGTTAGTGATTTGTAAGGAATGAATTGCACTGGGATGGCATATGGCTTTCTATTTCTCAGTTCATCCGAGATCATAAAAACCAAAAGGTAACTAGCAGCCAATCGTTTCTTCGAATAGAGGTCTTTGAGGTATTTTAAAAGACCTGACTTCAGCTTAACCATGTTACAGGCACTCACTCCACCAACATTACTGCACTCTTCCACAACACCATCTAATTCGACTACCAACACCCTTGCTTTCTTCAAAAGCTCTTGGAAGCCAACAACACTCGAAGCCAATTCCATCAATTTTTTCTCACCTGAACGCTCTCCTTTCACTACACTATTGTATATTTTGTTTGCTTCTTCACTACCCTTTGTAAGAAATTCCAAATCTTTCTCCAATTCCATCTTCACCTTCTGAATATCAACATCAATTGCTTTCACCCTTGTTCGAATGCCAATATTCTTAACAAAACCACACCTAGACCGGTATTCAGCAACCATCAACTGCAGAGAACCATCCCCAAAATCCTCATCACCTTCCCAACAACCACGCATACTTTCCCTTAACCCTTTCCTGAGGTCGCAAGCATCTGCTTTGATCCACCATCTCCCATGAGGATTACTCTGGTGAGCTTGCTTAAGGCCATTGGTCTAAAATTACAAAAATAAAAAGGAATATATTATACTGTATGGCTGAGCAACCAACCTATATTGTTATGTACCGGTACCATAAATCCAGTAACAGCCTAAAGCACCAGCATCCCACTATGCTGAACAAAATTGATGATCACCCTCAAATGTACATACTAGATCAAAATACTTACTTGAATATCAACAGTTTTTGTAAATCCTGAAGATAAAACACGCTTCTGAATTTCTCGAACTCCTAAGCTCGCGATATTCACTTTGCTCTATTAAAGTAAAGATCAGCTTGGCCTTTAATAAATTATGGTATAAGTATTAATTATATTTTAAAAGCATCTTTTATTTGACACACAATAAATTAAGTACTATATAAAAACAATCAATGCAATCAATGGATGTTTGAAACTATGAAATTTATTTGAAAAATCAAGAAACTACTCTATTCATATAATAAAATACTAATAATATCTTTAATAATAATAATAATAACAATAATAATAATCAAAATAATAATAATAATAACATTTTTATGAGATCCTAAAGTGTATGATTAACCCTTTACTGGGCAGATTTCTAGGTCTTCCCTTGACGAGTAAAATAAATAAAGTTGCCAAATGACAGATGAAATATTATTTTTATTTACCGTATTTATAAGAATAAGCTCATGTTACTCAGCCTACCTTTAAAGGATCAAATATTGCTGAATTACGCTTGACTTTCTTGGACTGACTTGGTTGAATGCCGTGGTATTTTTCCATCTCTTTTGGACTAATTAACCCATTTTCCATTTCAATTCGGTCATTCTCTGTTACATGAGTCCATAAATGTGGAACACAGAATGTTTGATTTTCCCCTAAAACATTTGTTTGTTCACTTTCTCTGCTACAGTCATGAACAATAGTACTAGAGCCATTAAGGACTGGCAATACAGGTGGCACATCCATGCTCGATAGCTGTAACCCATCATCTCGTAACAGTTCTCCATTGTCCACATGATCACTTGGACGACCAGGAAAGTGACAAACAGTGGAAGGTTGATTCCATTGCCTCTAAACTTTCACCATGGGGAAGGAAATCCTCGTTGAATGACTGCTCATATTCACTTTGGCTGACAGTAACCTCAACATCTCCACTTTCTAGTGATTCAAGGTTTATTCCACTTTCATCAAGTGCAATTTCCACTAGAGACTTCACTGGACCCATCTCCTTTTCTTCACACTCTTCATACTGCCATACTGGCCCTCTGTGTAAGCATAGCCACTTATGCCCAAATTGAGCAAACATGGTTTCAAGCCATGATGCATAATGTTCTTCAAACCCCAATTGCCTTGTTTGAGAACTTGAAAAAAACCGAATGTTATAGTCGATTAAACCATAAGGCATTCTGTCCAATGGCATTCGTGTATTTGTTTCTAGATTTGGCCTTTTGAAACACTCACACAGATTAAAAATTAGATTGTGCTTTCCCTCATCAAGTAAAGTCTTCATCGCACTCAGGCTTGTGTCTAGAAAGTCAGGATTTACAAATTTAAAGAAATCCATGCCACCAGATTCCAGGACAGTAAGTTTAAATAAATAGTTGAAGAGCTGTTTCCTTAGCCGAGTAGACATTGTGGTTTTAAAGCAGGCCAAAAACTCTTTTACTAAGTCACCAACATAATGCACTGCTGGGTTACCATCTGGGATAGTTGGGGAAGATTGAAACACAGGAGACAGTGGTTCATCTAATATAGTTGAACTTTGTGGGGTGTCACCAGTTTGAAATCCACTTTGACCACCAAGACCAATGTTGCTATGAGATGATACATAGTCAATATTGAGGCATTCTTCTGCTTCTGATAAAGAGCCAAATTCTTTTGACAGGTGTTTTGTTACTCTTGTGCGGCAAGAAGCACCTTGTAAATTAAAGAAATCAGAGTGGGAAAATTACAAAGCAGAACATATTTATTACAGTAATATCAAAGCATATGCAAATACTGCACATCCAAAATAAAAAAAACTGTTTATTATTTTAAACTTATTAAAATTTTACAAACCTGTCCTGTTCAAATGACATGCATTGTTTACAGCACTTGCACATGAATTCCAAAAAGCATTATCTTTGGTCATTGGCCATTTATCGTTCCATGCATCTTTCCAGAACAGACAAATATATTGGACTAATGCTGATTTTTCTTTAAGGGTCCAGTCACATTTACCAGCTGAAGGCTCATTCTGTTTAATATTTCCAAACGTTTCTGTTTCACTGTCAAACAGGTTCCTTCTGGATTTCCCCTGCACAGGACGTTTACAAGTTGGCTTGCCTGGTGTGTTGCCTTCCACAATATAAGGTCTCTGGGCGGCCATATTGACTCAACCTACCAAAAGTCACCAAGTTTAAAACAATAAAAGTGGGCCATGCGATGGGGAGCGTTCGGGAGCGAACATAAAGCACTATAGTTAAAGGTTGAAAGATAAGAATAAGACCATTCTCAAGAGTCAAACTATTACATATAACCAGTTATAGATTTAAATAGAATGACATCAGATTACTCAGCGAAACGCGTCAGATGTGTTTGGTAAGAATAAAATACAATAGAAAACGAGTATTCTTTCAAATGATACAGAAATGTCTTTCTGATGAACTGATAAGGCTAACTGAGTAAAATTACTACTGATTCATAGCACAAGTAATACAGAAAATGACAGCAAAAACTTACCAAATTATGTCTGCTTTGCCGCCATCTTGAAAACCCTATAACCAGACTCCTTAGCGATCGTTATGCGCACACCGCCTGTATATATATATATATATATATATATATATATATATATAAATAATTGCCTGATCCGTCTTTAAATAAAGTTTCAATCAATCAATCAATCTTCTCAATTCTCATTGGAAGAGAATAGTCACATGTTAATCCGTCATTATATTATACCGGCACCGTGTAAACGCAAGACTTTTTGGCCTGTATTTGCATACCGGCGTTATTTTGTTCCGTTTTCAAATTGTACCGGCATCGTGTAAACGGGGTCTTAGTGATACTATAGTCAAAGTATACTCTCCTCCTGGAGTATATGTTTTTATTTTGATCAACTCTTGTGCTTGAAGCCGCTGATCTATCGCTGACTCAGCTGCCTTCTTCTCCGCGTGGAAAAGCTACTCCCTTCAAAGATGGCGTCTTTCTGGTAGAGTTATAAATACTTTTAAATGGTTATTAAATGCGGCGAAAGTCGCAAAACCCTGTTGGATTGTGTATTATATTTGAAGTGGCAATAATCGTAAAGATATATGTATGTTTCTACATACTGTGTGATCTGAATTATGAAAAGAAATCGACAGCCAATTGTCAATATTTTTGGTGGATGATCTGCTCAGAAAGAGTTTTGACTTGGAGAAAAGGTGAATTTATATTATACATGTAGTCACGAACAATAGTAGTTTCCAAGCTTTTTCATTCTAGTGCGCCCTCGGGATATGTTCAAAATTGGTTTATTGAACCCCACCTTTACACCTTACATTTGTGATGACCCATTTTTTCCAGTTTCGGGGGAAAATCCGTCTTAAAATTTTTTGAATTTTAGGTCTCCATACAGTTTTTTGAAAAATGGAAAATACAAGTTTGAGAGTCCAAAACACGTGATTAAACAATTCGCAAAAAGAATAAAACTAAATGTTATGCATAGTTAAACAGTCGGACAATCAAAAACTGCTACAAAATAAATAGCAACAGTTGTTGCTATGGTAACAATGACGTTTCAAAATGGCTGCCAATTACCCTTCAAACTAATTTAATTCGAAAAAAACTTTGGTGACCCCCAATTTTTTTTTCATTAAAACTTTTCTTGAAATATGAGTAATCAATAGGCCGATTTAAAAAAAATTCTGTAGAACGAAATTTTTTAAAAATTAACAAACATGATTTTTCCGAATAAAAAATTATTCGTTCTACAGAATTTTTTTAAAATCGGCCTATTGATTACTCATACTCCAAGAAACGTTTTAATGAAAAAAAATTGGGGGTCACCAAAGTTTTTTTCGAATTAAATTAGTTTGAAAGGTAATTGGTAGCCATTTTGAAACGTCATTGTTGCCAAGCAACAACTGTTGGTATTTATTTGGTAACAGTTTTTGATTGTCAGACTGTTTAATTATGCATAACACTTAGTTTTATTCTTTTTCCGAATTGTTTATGTACGTGTTTTGGACTCTCAAACTTGTATTTTCCATTTTTCAAGAAACTGTATTGCTGCGTTTCGACTAATTTTGAGGACACTTGAGCAGTAGATAAGGGTCTTAAAATCTTTAAATATATAACATATTTTGGTTTAAATCAGATCAGGGCTTGAGGGCTATAGTGAGAGTGAGGGTGTTTGTATTTATTGGCGTGTGTGGCACCCTCACAACTTTTACAAAACTGCAATATTTGGAAAATTTACTGGTCCTTTCACAACCGTGTTCCCAGGGTCTTTCTAAAATTGGGAGGGTGGGAAAATGCCCGGCCCTGGCATCAGCTAGTGGCCTCTGCATTTTCATGGGTTGCTTTTCTTAAACATTCCTTGGGTAACATAATAATATATGATTATAACTGGCACAAAACTTTGCAGCTTCAACGGGTGTGAGAACGATCCAGTGGAACCACCATAACAATGAACTTCTCCAATGGGACTGCCATTGCTCAGAATGATTTTGCATACTAAATTAAATTGCTAAATTATTACAACCAGTATTTCGGGGTGATGTGACTTAAGCCAAGGCCTTTTCCCACCCTGCCAATTTCAAAAAGCCCTGGGAATGCAGTGGTGGATTAACGCTTAGAAGCCTGAAGACGAGTCTTTAGTATTTTATTCCAATCTCGTACCCAGAGCCTGCGATCCTTTTGGTCATTACCAAGGAACGGAGGCTCTGGGAAACTCCAATGAAACTTGTCATCGGATTGGTTAGTTTAAAACAGTAAAATTTCAAATAATGTGCACGTTGCTAACTTGTTTTAGCGATTTATCGACGTTCTGTAACACATAATTATACAAGACAGACCCAAATACAATTGAACATATGAAATAATTAAAAACAGAAAAAATCCCGGCAATTTACAAGTTAAAAGTATTCTTCTTCGCGCTTCGTCGCCAAACAAACATCCATCGTCTGACTCGTCTCGTATTTCTTCGCAGATTCGTCTCAGAACTTTAAAATTATATTAGAGAATACAAGGTCGATGTAGTTTAGCCAAAATTCCAGACAGAAAGTACAATTCCTTTATTACAATATTATTACAATTCCAAATACTGCCGAGTACCGACGGCGACGCGGACATATAAAACACTCTCGTCAAATCGTCCGGTTGACGATTCAGAAAAAAGCTAAGATAGACGATTTGTATCACAACGCTTTGTCAAGAGCTTTGTAAAACATACTGGACCATTCTTTATCGGTAAACAAATATTTTCCCTGGTCTTCGAACTAGCTAAAGATCGTCGATGACAGTAACAAATTATAGGGAACTGGGAACCAGAGGACTGGGAACAAAAAAAATATTTTGGGGTCTTTTTCATTGGAGTTTCCCAGAGCCTCCGTTCCTTGGTAATGACCAAAAGGATCGCAAGCTCTGGGTACGAAGTTATTCGATGTGCAAGAGAAAGCTATGCAAATTATGAAACAATTAGCAGACGAATATTTACGAAGAGAAGATAGAAATAACCGAAAGAAAATCGGCCAGGAAATCGAGAAACTTGAGACAGAGTTCGATAATCGACAAGATGATGCATCCAGCGAGAAAATTAGCTCTTTATCGTACACTCGCCAATCGAAAGGTGCAGGTCAGAAATCGAAAGAAACAAAATCTGCGAAGCATGTCGACACAGGTCAGTTTGTGAATGAAGAACTTCTCCATCGCATTGATGAATTAGAAGACAAGGTTCGTAAGGAGCGAGAACGTATGCAATTTGGACACGAACAACAAACCAGCCAAAGGGCAAGACATGGAGTTCGAAAGAGAAATGAAGAACGATGTTGGTTATACTCCACGATGTCGCCTAAAGTCAGTGACCCGTACTATCCATGGAAATCAAATGATATGGGTCGCCAACAAAACAGCGGTTCTATACGAGATCAACATCAACGGAAATTGGAAATGATTAATGGAAGCAGTTAAAACGTGTTTCCATACCCGTTTTCTCTGGGGATAAAAGAAATTACGCAAGTTGGAAAGCGGCGTTTGTGGCATGTGCAGACGAAGCACCGGCGACACCGGAATACAAGCTTCTTCAACTACGACAGTATTTATCTGGCGATGCGTTACAAGCAATCCAGAACTTGGGTCATTCAGCAACGACCAATCTCTCCTGTGATAGAAAGTTGTGGGTTTGAGTCCCACTTGGAAACTCAGAAATTTGGCTTGAAGTACATTTACATTTCTCATATCCGAGCTAGCATATCAATTCTCTATTCTTATTAATGTTGAAGTATCCCAAAAGTAGCAAGCCAATTGTAAGTGTTGTGACCAGCCCTAAAATATTCTTTGCCCCCAGCCCTGGAAGGGTTAACACTTTGACGCCTGGACCTCTCCCTGTGCTGAATAAAGTCATCTGGCGTTATCCAGAATAAAATACTAAAGATTCATCCTCATGCAGGCATCAAAGTGTTAAAGTGTTTATCACTTTGAGGCTGGACCTCTCCCTGTGCTGAATAAAATCGTCTGACTATAACGATTTCGATGCGAGCTGAACTTTATCAGTTCAACCCAAAAAAAGCACAACAACAAAACTGCTAAAATACACGCCTTATATACAAATTGAACATTATTTACAATTCAAATTAGATTGAAATAGGCTGTCTTCAGTCCAGCGCATACTTAATCGAAAATGGCGGCTGAACAGTCTAACTGAATACTTTGTTTTCCAGTTAATATGCGGTTCCGGCACAAGCGATTTCCTTGCATTGGCGCGCGACCGCGGCGACGCAACTTTTTTTTATCAAAATATCGACCTTCTGGAGCACAGTATAGCGGCTAGATAAGGCGACAAACTTTGGCGAAAATATAATTTGTGACTATATAGGGCACTAGGCTAAACAATATGAAAAGTACGTTTGTACTCGTTTCTTAAAAGACATCCACAAAAGCTCTACGAACTAATTAGATTTTTCAGAACTTTTTGTGCAACTTTAACAGCTGTCCCGTCGTCTTTGCAACCTTCACATGTGATTTTCAACCGTGCACGTCAGAGATTTTTTAAGGGTGGTGCTCCATGTGCGATTTTTTACGGACCGCGCTCCACATTTTAAAATTATTCCATCACTTGCAGTTGTGCATCCAAAAATTGTTCGTAGAATTGCGGCTTCAACTGAGATGGAGACGAAACATGTCTCACACCCAATTCATTACTTACTGGAACAAAAAAGACTGGAGTTATGCCTATTCAATTTGCAAAATTCACGCGCGCAAAGTTATGCCCAAGTTATGCCCTGGTATAGAAACGATATAGTTATAGTATCATTTTAACTATTTGCGCTAAAGTTATCGATTTGAGTCGAGCAACTACACGCAATCGACTTGAGAACTAAGCGATTGGAACGATTATGTGAAAATAGAATATAGCTTTGAATTATTGTTCGGACTGCTCAGTTTTAATTTTAGGTCACTGCATAAAAATATGGAGACGACCTTATACGAAAACCGAGCTTTGTTAATAAGCAGCAGAACGGCGCACTATTGTGAAGGGCACATTGGTACTCCGAACCGTAATACCGCCAAAAACTGAAATCGTAAAAAAACGCACTAGCTTCAAAAATTGAAGAAATACCAAAACTGCTTGAATGGATAAAACAAAATACCCCGCCGAAGCTGCAAAATTACCGAAATACAGTATGAAAAACAACACTGACACCGCAATAGCGAAAATCCCCATGTCCCCCTCTATATTATTATAGGCACTTAAAACAGTTTATACACGAGATAGATGAGATTAAGTATGTTAAACAGTTAAATCAGTTGATAGACATAATTAATTTCACGTGATTGTTACTATTTTCGTAATATTTCTCAAAAAAAAAAAATCTTTGTTTGACTGCGTGCATGACAGCCGGGCATTTTAGTTACACTACTTGAAGTCCTTTCGCCGTGCTGGTCAAAACACTGAGGGCTCACCTTTTTTCGGTAATATTTCTTTTCGAAATGTATTGACTACAATGCCTACGGAAAATGCTGTTGGATTAATCACTCAAGTAATTTCAGCATGTCCAACATTCAGAAATTGTTTAATTATGTTTTAAACTACAGTTCTACCATAAAATTGAACTGTCCCACGTTACCGTAAGTATTCACCTATTTTGGTACGTCTATAAAAACGTCCGTGCAACATGCATGACACTAGTTGTAATATCATTAACTGTCATTAACTAGTAAACATTGTATTTCTTTCTCGGGATGCTCCAAAGATCACAATGGTTTAAAACCTTACTGCTGTAATGGGTCATTTAAGACGTCAGTGTTGTTCGATAAAAGGATAAAAAAAGGATATTGAAAATTGATTTCTTTTATTATATGGCACAGGTTACTTCAGTTGAAATCGTGCGCCGTGATTGGTTTCTGACGTGAATTGGTTACGGCTTACGATTGAAAACAACCGACAAAATCCTAAAAAAACACGAATTTTTTAATAAAAGTTTTTCTTACCTCAAAACAATAAAAAATATTTGAAATAAATGACTACTAATATTCTAAAAGTAAAGTTTAATATTGAGACGAAAATAAACAGCAGAACCCTAGTTCAGGATTTTGACGAAGTTAAAGGAAGCGGAGACCAGAAAATACATGATTGATTTTTGAGTAAAATGTGCCATATAATAAACTACCTAATAACTTCGATCTTTTAGTCTTTACTGTAAAGTATCACACCTCGGCGTTGAAAGTATTAGCCTCGCTATCGCTCAATCTAGACAACAAGACCTCAGTTTCATATTTTAACGCGATGACCTCGCTCTCCGTTAAGTAGTTTCTAATTTGGTTTGAGAGTATTATTGTTCAACGTTTGGTTTGTAAAAATATTTCAATAATCTAAAGGGGCTCACCCTATTTTTAGCAATCCTTACAGAAACCTAAAATTGTACAAAATTTTGTAATAACGGATATATATTATATAAAACATATAAGAGATACTAGAAACCTGCACAGAAGTACAGGTAATCAAAATTAAGGCGAGATTGAAGGGTATTGCAAATGTGACATCTTGATTTCTGTTGGTCTGGCAGTAACCAAGTTTAGATTAATTTGTGTAAAAACTTTGTCTTGTTGGGTAACTCCGGCATATTTCATAATCGAATTAATGTACAGCTTTAATTTTGAAGTTTGCAGCTCAGAATTTCAACATAAGACAATCGAGCCTAAAAATAGCGTGACATAACCTCCTTTAATATTAGTATTTGAAAACAGTTTGCAACTATTTGTTATTTTCTTTTGTTTTTAGGATCAGGTGATTATAAATCAAGCTCGAACGCGTTTCTTTTCTCTCTCCGAAATAAAGACAATTTGAAGCCATTTAAAGCTCCAGTATACCCAAACAGTGATGACGCAATTTTCGACCATTCTGGTTATGGACTCGCCTTTGGAATAGGTTATGATCTCTACATCGCCAACAACGCTAACTCGTCAACAAACTCTTACACATCTTTTGGTTACACATACCAACTTCCATCTGGCTACAGCCGTGACAGCAGCAACACCCAAGCACTCTTGGCTGGCAGTTACACCTTCACTCCATCTGAAGTAGAAGTCTTTTACTTTGGTTAAACTGTCAACGTTCTTTGAAAGCATCACTAAAATTAAAGTAGAACATGTATTCTGTTAATTAAACAATTAATGTTTGTCATAAAAGCAATAAAAAGTGATTAAAGTTAAAAATAGTATCCGCACAATAATACATTGCATTGTATTACATTGTTGAGATGTTACGTCTAGAATAAAATCCTCCCATTTAGTCTTCTTTAAAGTGCACCTAACTCTTAAATTAAATGCATGGCTAAATACTGCTGAAGTAATCCGCTGATCTCCCCTTCCTAGTAAAGTAAACACCTCTTTAAAGTACCTACCCATAAAAGGTATCTGCCTGTCCCCCCCAAAGTAGCCAGGCCTCCCCAAGTAACACCTATTATGAAGTAACCCCTTGGCAAGTACTTTGTGTCCACATAACAGTTAACTTGTAATATACACAGCTAACTCTAACACTATCCCTCTCTAATTAATGATCTCCAAACGTGTCTTAACCAGGACGCGTTCGCCGTTCGAAACTATTGCCGCTACAAGTTTCAACTCACTGAAAGTGGACAACATGAGAGATGAATTGTCAAAGTTTATTTTACTGATTTACTGAACTACACGTTAAAATTCGTCAACATTTTGCAAGTTTATAGAACAAATTCAACACTAATAACTGTAAACCTAGTGTAAGATTGGGCCACCTGTAGATCACCTAACACCCCATCCCACCCCTCCCCCCAAAAAAAAACCCAAAAAACAAAAAAACAACCAAAAAAAAAACAACAACAAAAAACCCACAACAAAACATAACAAAAAAAACACCTTAAACCTCATCAGTAACCATGTTTACTACTAAATTTAATATACTCTAACATGACACTAGCGGATTTACACAATTCTGTATTATACGAGTTTTAGTAATACTATAGTCAAAGTATACTCTCCTCCTGGAGCATGTGTTTTTATTTTGATCAACTCTCGCTGACTCCTGGAGACTCCAGGTGGAAAAGCTACTCCGGTGTTAATACTTTTAAATGGTTGTTAAATGGGGCTTTGAAAGTCGAAAATCCCTGTTGGATTGTGTATTCTATTTGAAGTGGCAATAATCGTAAAGATATATGTATGTTTCTACATACTGTGTGATCTGAATTATGAAAAGAAAGCGACAGCCAAGTGTCAATATTTGTAGTGGATGATCTGCTCAGAAGGAGTTTGGACTTGGAGAAAAGGTGAATTTATATACGTGTAGTCATGCACGAACAGTAGCGGTTTCCAAGCTTTTTTATTCTAGTGCCCCATCGGGACATGTTCCAAATTGGTTTATTGAACCCCACCTTACATTTGTGATGACACTTTTTTTTCCGTTTTGAAAATATTTGAATTTTGGGTCTCTTAAGTGGAATTTCCTACGTTTAGACTAATTTTGAGGACACTTGAGTAAAAGATAAGGGTCTTAAAATCTTTAAGTATATAACATACTTTGGTTTAAATCAGATCAGTGCTTGAGGGCTGTAGTGAGAGTGAGGGTTAGTGTACTGTATTTATGCCTGAATCAGTGTTAAGCCCGAGCGGGGGGGGGGGGGGGGGGAGGCTGGGCAAAGGTGGGGGATTTGGTAAACGTCTGTATCCCCTCCCTACGGCATTTGCTCTTGAATTGTGACCCCAGGGTGGGGGCATTTAAATATTCGAAAGGAAATTTTCAAATGTTCCTAGACAGAGATTTGCCTACATTTGATCATAATTCTCGGCCCCAGGGTCGTGCTTTTGAACACTTCATTTAAAAAAATTCAAATCCCCCACCTTTTGCCCAGCCTCCCCCCCCTCCTCAGGCTTAACACTGATTTGTGCATTATTTGGGGGGGGGGGGGGGTGTCACTCTCCCAACTTTTACAAAACTGCAAATATTTGGAAAATTTACTGTTCCATTCACAACCATGTTCCCATGCAGGGCCTTTCTAAAACTGAGAGGGTGGGAAAATGCCCTGGCATCAGCTGGTGGACCCTGTATTTCCATGGGTTGATTGCTTTTCTTAAACATTCCTTGGGAAACATAATTATGCATAGTTTTGTGCCAGTTATGATCAAATAGTTTCAACAGGGGTGACAACGATCCCAGTGGAACCACCATTACAATGAACTTCTCCAATGGCACTGCCATTACTCAGAATGATTTTGCATACTAAATTAAATTGCTAAATTATTACAACCAGTATTTCTGATTGTACTGTGACTTAGGCCAATGCCAAGGCCTTTTCCCATCCTGCCAATTTCAAAAAGGCCCTGGGAATGCAGTGGCAGATTAACACTCTGAAGCCTGAAGACGAGTCTTTACTATTTTATTCTTGCTAATGCCAGATGATTCTATTCAGCACAGGGAGAGGTCCAGGTGTCAAAGTGTTAACTCTTCCAGGGCTGGGGCCAAAGAATATTTTAGGGCTGGTCACTCATCGTGTAAACTCACTTGAGACAGACGTGTGCAAAATCGCTCCTTAGCTATCTATATATTTCATGTCAAATATGAGCGATAATCCAACGGTGTCGATGATTAATAAAATGAAAGTGTCAGAGCTTCAATCTGAATTAACAAAAAGACACCTCGATACGAAAGGTATAAAACAAGTCTTGGTCAATCGACTTTTCTCGAGTTTGGAAATTGGAGAGCCTGAAACGAACGACGATGAACAACAGAGAAAAGCCGAAGGAAATAAGGAGGTGGCCCATGACGAAGGACAGGACGACTGCATGGACGATGAACAAGACGACAGCAACGACGAAAACCAATCTTCGCTCAATAAACTATACCCAAATTATAAGCACCCCTATTCCCTCGAGAATGCCATTCAAGACATTAGATTACAACTAAATATTTTACAATGTAAATTCGAAGACTACAAAACTGAAATGTCTAATGATGCATCACGAACAGAAAATCTTCGTGATGAAAACAAGCGTTTGAGAAACGAAAATACAGATTTAACTGAGAGAATGAACAACCTTGGATTCATCCTGGCCGACCTCAATACAAAACTAAAGATCGCCGAAGACGAAAAGGCTAGCCTTTTAACTGCTATCCGATTAATACAGTCCGATGGCGATGTTGAGTTAAATAACAACAATAACAACATGACAACAAAGCATCTACCACAGAATACCTACAAAGAAGTCGCTTCAAGACCAAAGAGCAAAAATATCAAAAATATCAATGGAAATTCATCATCGAAACAAGATATTTTTTAAACTACCGCCGCAGGCCCAAATCTGGTAGACGTTCTGGGTTCAAACCGTTTTTCTCCGTTAGAAGTTGAGACGGCAGACGAGTCAGAGCAAGAAATCATAAGTGCCGACGAGGCAAGACCAACAAGCCATGGCCGAAAGCACGACTCAAAGACCCAAAACCCTAAGAAAACAACTAGCGATTCCCTCAACAAAGACTGCAATTCCAGCAATGTATCAACAATCCACGACCTTGATTCCGTTACAATCCTTGGAGATTCAATGTTAAAGCGGCTAGGCGTAAACCGAGTACGACGCTCTATAGACAGCAATAAAAGGGTGATTATTCGCACGTTTTCTGGAGCAACTATCGAAGATATGAAACATTATGTTGAACCTACGTTAAAGAGAAGTCCTAAAGCAATCATTGTCCACGCTGGAACAAATAATATCCCAAGGGATCGACCCGATGAAATAGTAAGTAAACTAAATGATCTTGGACAACACATTGAGCGTAATTCAAAGTGTCGAGTTATTATATCAAGTCTAATCACTCGAAGTGACGATAACCTTAATACGAAAATTATTACTACTAATAACTTGTTGGCTAACTTATGTTTAAAAAATAACTGGTCGTTTATCAAACATATCAACATTAATAAAAGTCACCTGAATGCTTCCAGGCTTCATTTAAATACCAGAGGTACGTCCACCCTGGCCAGAAATTTAATTGACTGTATAAAACATTGACAATTAGAAGTAAATTTAGACATAGAAGCAAATTTAGACATCTCAAGTCATGAATCTATTTCACCATCTAACTTATGAACAGCACTCGTATCCGAAACTAAAAGGCTTTAAAATAGGCCATCTTAATATAGCGAGCTTGCCAACACACTTAGATGAACTAACTATAGTTATCAATGAACTGTCTTTTGATATATTTACAATTAATGAAACAAGGCTAGATGATAGTTTCAATGACCGAGATGTCAGGATTAGTGGATATGACATAATACGCCGTGGCAGAAATAGGCACGGCGGAGGAGTTGTCATTTACATCAGAAATAATATTCCTTATATCCAGCGCCACGATTTACTAGTCCAGGACTTAGAGGCAATTTGCGTTGAAATAAAAAAACCTAAAAGTAAACCTTTTCTGATATCTACATGGTATCGACCACCAAACTCCCCTATTGAACTCTTTGAAAAATTTGAAAATAATCTGCATTTAATGGGGAATGAAAACAAAGACTTAGTTATCACCGGCGACTTTAACTGTGATTTATTTTCAACAAACAAAGACGCACATACTAAAAAACTCACAGACCTTTTAGACATATATCAATTACAGCAACATATACAGATACCAACAAGAACTACCTTAAATAGCAAAACCTTAATAGACTTAATGATCACAAAAGTAGAAGATACAAAAACTATTGATAGTGGGGTGATAGACTTCGGGATTAGTGATCACAACCTTGTATACATTTGCCGTAAAGTGAGTATCCCTAAACAGCCTCCCAAAATAGTCGAGACAAGGCAATTTAAAAATTTTAACACGGCACCATTCCAGCATGACTTACAGGAAACGTTTAAAACGTACAGCTTTATTGCTGAACCAAATACTGCATGGAATGAATGGAAAACAATTTTTCTAGACGTTGCCAATACCCATGCACCTATTAAAACCCGTAGAGTTAAAAGTGCTCATGCACCATGGCTAACAGATCAAATTAAATCTCTTTCCTATCAAAGAGATGATCTCAAAAAGAAAGCCGTCAGATTAAACTCTGAATACTACCATAAGGCTTATAAAAAATGCCGAAATCAAATTACGAAACTCATTAAGAATTGCAAAACTGAATATTTTAATACCAAACTAAAAGATTGCAAAAATAGTAAAGAGTGTTGGCAAACTATTAATAAACTATTAAATAAACACTCCAAATCCACTGCGGTTAATAAAGTGAAGGTCAATGGGATTGACATAACCGGTGATGCAAATATAGCCCAGGAATTTAACGACTATTTTTGTTCAGTTGGGCCTACACTAGCTAGTAACATTCCCATCACAAAAACTAATCCTTTGAGTTATGTCACTCCAGTGTCAACCTCATTCGAATTTCAAACCATAACCTATGATGAGCTAAAAAAAGTAGTTAAGAACCTTAAAACCAACAAATCACCAGGTCTTGACAACGTCTCTATAAAATTGGTTAAGGAAGCTGGCGACAGTATAATACCATCCCTAAATCATTTATTCAACCTATCGTTAAGTTCTGGGATCTTTCCAGAAGATTGGAAAGTCGCCAAGGTTACCCCTATCTATAAATCTGGTGAGAAATCAGACTGTGGAAACTATCGACCTATTTCAGTAATTTCAACAATTGCAAAGATTTTTGAGAAAATTGTCTATATACAAATATTTGACTATTTAGACGAAAACCTTATCATATCGCCAAACCAGTCCGGGTTTCGATCACTCCATTCAACTGAAACTGCACTTCTGAGCTCAACAAATGAATGGTTAATAAACATGGATCAGGGCCTTATTAATGGTGTTCTATTCTTAGACCTAAAAAAAGCATTTGACACAGTGGACCACAATATTCTTTTATATAAATTGACAGTCTATGGAATAAAGGGCACAGCACACAAATGGTTTCAGTCATATTTAAGGAAGAGGCAGCAAGTATGCAAAATTAACAAAAAAATGTCGGATATAAGAACAATTACCTGCGGAGTTCCTCAAGGGACAAATTTAGGCCCGTTGCTATTTCTCCTTTATATAAATGATCTGCCAAATTGCCTTGAAACAACAAGCGCCACAATGTTTGCGGACGATACAAATCTATCATGCAACGGATTATCATCCGCAGATATAGAGAGTAAACTGAATCACGATTTAGAAAAAGTTCACACATGGTTAACCGCAAACAAGCTGACCTTAAACCGTAAAAAAACTGAATACATGATTATTGGCTCACAACAAAAATTAAATTCTATTGGCACAAATACTACAAACATATCAAGTGCAGGCGAGCAAATAACACGAGTTGAAAGTACAAAATCCTTAGGCATCATTATAGATGAACAATTAAAATGGCACGAACATAACAACAAACAATGCAAAACAATCTCAGCACGTATCGGAATGTTAAGAAGAGCTAGAGATTTTGTCACACAAGATGTTTTAATTACAATGTACAATTCACTTGTACTTCCGCACTTTACCTACTGCTCAACTGTGTGGCATGGCTTTGGTGACGATCACATTAATAAATTATATAAGTTACAGAAAAGGGCTGCTCGCGTAATAACAGGATCCAGTTACGACATAAGATCAACTAACATTTTTTAAACCTTAAACTGGAGACCTATAAAGGACAACTTAGACGAGCGCGACCTTGTAATGATTTTTAAGGCCCTTAAAGGTTTAGTGCCCGAATACTTAATGCAGATAATTAACTTGAACGAAAACGACAGCCATCAATTACGTAGCAACAATAGAAATATTCACCTACCTAAGCCAAAGACAAATTTTCTAAAGAATAGCTTTTCCTATCGAGGAGCTATGAGTTGGAATAACCTACCTAATCATATTATTGACCAAGCATTAATAGAAGATGTCTCTGTCAACTCCTTTAAGAATGTCCTAAAGCGTATGTCCTAACCATTGGTCCTGACCCATTTATAGTGTAATTAACTGCATCCATGTAAATAGTTTACTTAAATATCCTGTTTTTCTCGCTTTTAAATTTTTTTTTTCCCCAATAATTATGTAAATATTTTAATGAACTCACGGCCCTTTGAAAAACAGATGTACTTCTGAAAGGCTACCGTGATTAAATAAGATTAAATAATAATAATAAAAATAATAAATAATGACACTTTCAATTGGCTGGCTACTTTTGGGATTCTTCAACATTAATAAGAATAGAGAATAGATATGCTAGCTCGAATATGAGAATTAATTGAATGTAAATGTTCTTGAAGCCAAATTTCTGAGTTTCCAAGTCAGACTCAAACCCACAACTTTCTGATCACAAGAGAGATCAACAGTCTAACCATTGAGCTACTGAGACTCAGATGATTTGAACGTAGGTTGTGTTTGGTGCATGACATTATTGCTTTGTGCAAGTATGATGATTACGTTAATGTCTTAATGCATTTGTTAAGAGAATTAATTAGATATGCTAGCTTGGATATGAGAATTGAATGTAAAAGGTTTTCGAGCCATTTTACTCAGAGAAATTTCTGAGTTCCCAAGTGGGACTCAAACCCACAACCTTGATCTGATCATGGGAGAGACACTCTAACCATTGAGCTACACAGACTCAGATGATTTGAACGTACTGTAGGTTGCAAATTCAAATAATAAGAATGTTCAGTGTAATTGGCACAGATTCTCCATTGCATAAATTGATAAAAGTATTTAGTATTTGTTTGTAAAAAGGAGAAGCTGAATAGTTTTTTCTTTTCACTTGTTTTTTTTTTTTGGTTCCTCAAAATCTGGGGCTGGGGGAAATTATGCCCCCTTTGCACTCTAAATAATTGGGACCTGTATTTTTTAAGACTATTTTAAAGGATTATTTCAAGAATAAACAGTCAAATTACCTCAGATAGTTTTAGTGTTGTTTGAACAAGTTGAAGTGTACTATGTCTAATTATAGCAATAGCGTTGCAAGTATTTATACTTTTAACATGATACTGTATTGTGTGACAAACATTGTAATTATGTCTTATACAAATCTACTGGAAGTAATTGGTCACATTTTGTGTGTGGGGCTGGGGGAGGGTAATGTTGGGTGTGTGTGTAGGAGGAGGTGTATTGGTTGTGTGTGTGGAGGTGTGTCTGTGGGTATATGGGGGTGTATGGTGTGGGTGAGTACACTGTATGTGTGGGGGAAATGTGTAGGGGTGTATGGTGGAGTATTTGGGGGGCGGGGGTGTGAGGGGATGTGATGTGTGAGTGGAGTGTGTTTGTGGGGGGATGTATATTTGGGAGGGATTGTGTGGGTAGAGTTTATGTGTGGGGGTGTATGGAGTGGGGGTGTAGGGTATAATTGTCTGGGTGTGCGTGGGGGTGATGTGTAGTGTGTATGTGTGTGTGAAGGGGGGAGGGGGAGTTTGTTTGGGGGGTATGTGTATGACAGTATGTGGGAGAGAATGTATGGGTATGTGTGTATGTGTGTGCATGAATTTGTGTGTAGAGTTTTCGGAAGGGTGTGTGTGGGCAGGGCCACTGAGAGAAATTGTGGGGCCCAGAGCAAATTGTTGGGGGCCCTGATGACGTAAAATGGGTCAATTTGGATGGCCCTGATGACATCACATACTAAGTACTTATTAACCGAGCGCGAGGTCCGTACGGGAAAATATTTTGCTTGAGACTTTCGGGCTCGGTCTGTACTCAAAAGATCGAAAGCAAAATATTTTCCCGTACGGACCGAACTTGTGAGGTTAATAAGGAATTTATTATATGTCTCCACAACAACGGGAAATAATTTAGAGAAAACATTATCGTCTACAGTACGTCTTCCTGCACGTCAGCGCAAGCGGAGGCTGAGCGGTCTCATAGTCGCGATTCGAAATAATTGACAACAAAACAACCAAAAGGGAAAACATTTTGAAAAGAATATAATTTTTAAGAATATAATTTAATTTTTTTTTATTTATTTTTTTTTTAATTTTTAATTTTTATAATTTTAAATTTTTTTTGTATGTTGTTTTTGTGCGGGTCCGTACACCGAGTCCGTACGGTAAAGTACGGACTCGCACGTTAGCCAATCAGCGTTCAATACGCCAGTTCGGACTCGCAAGACATATAATAAATCGTCTTATCTACGTGTTCTTAAATAGTTCCCTGTGATGGTTAAAAATGAAGTTAGTGTTACTGATCTTTACACTTTCTGGGCCTCATGTTTTCTTACATCGAAAACTCAAATCTCAAAAATTTTAGTGGTTCCCCCTAGCCCCACCCCCCTCTCAGTGGCCCTGGATGTGGGGGTGTATGTGGAAAGTGGGAGATGTGGGGGTAAATAAAGTTTATAAAGTTTTAAATACTTTAACCACCACCTATCTCAGTAAATTAATCACACCTTTTAATTCCATTCATAATCTTAACACCCGTGGTTCCACTAATAATAATTTAAAACTTGCTAATTAAATAATAATATTTCAGGCTGGGATGTGCATTTTTAATTGCCTTCCTCGCATGTACTGAATGGAACTCCCTGGACCTAACTATCAGAAACACTACCTTTCTTCTTTTCACCAGAAATTTCTACAGATGGCCTTTTCTAAACTACAAGAAAACTTTAATTTTTCCTAATCTTGCTAGTACAAATAACTATATGTAATTAAATTGTATATTTTTATAGATTATAATAGTGTTATGTGTATGTAAATAATTTGTATATTGTTGGGCCTAGATGAAAATTACTTCAATTGTAATTTTAGCTACCCTGCTAAGTAAAGTGTTATTATTATTATTATTATTATTATTATTATTATTATTATTATTATTATTATTATTATTATTATTATTATTATTATTATTATTATTATTATTATTATTATTATTATTATTATTATTATCGTTCAATCATGACAAATACATTGGCAAGAATTTCTGGGGTTACGTTAAAAACATATTAAACAAGAAGGACGCTGTACTTCCATCTTTCAACATGACCGAATGCCTCTCTTACTTCACTAAAAAACCCTTGCTGCAATTCATCCTAACAAACTGTTTAACATTCCCAGCTGGATTCCTAGGTTATCTGAGCCAGAAATTCAATTTGACCTTGACCCACCATCATATCAACAAGTCACGAATATAATACGTAAAATGAAAGCATCTGGTTCCCCGTGTCCCCTTGATCAGCTCTCCATTATCTGTTTCAAACGTTGTCCTTTTCTTAGAACTTATTTAACTGACCTTATACGTGCTGTCTGGTTGTCCGGGAGCATCCCCTCCGAGTGGAAGAAAGCTTGCACAATATTAATCCATAAGAAGGGCGAAGCTGAACCATCCAATTTCCGACCCATTACACTCGAAAGCATTCCCTTAAAAGTGTTTACTTCATGTCTACGCAACGCAATGTACTCATTCCTTACCGCCAATAACTTTATAGAACATAACATCCAAAAAGGCTTCACTCCTAATATGTCTGGCACCTTAGAACACACAGCTCAAATGGCCAACATTATCAACAAAGCAGGGATTAAGCAACGCTCTGTTGTCATCACCCTACTTGACCTCAAGAATGCGTTTGGCGAAGTTCACTACAACCTAATCCAATCCGTTCTCGAGTACCACCATATCCCTGACCACATAAAATTAGTTATAGAAAGTTTGTATAAAGATTTTAAGACCTCAATAATCACACCTGAATTCCGTACTCCGTTCATAACTGTTGGCCGTGGTGTATTGCAAGGCGATTGTCTCAGTCCTCTTCTATTTAATATGTGTTTTAACACCTTTATTCAACATATCAAAGATGAGAAGTATCGTCAATTTGGTTTCTCCTTCCAATTTATAAATCTCATCCACTGGTTTCAGTTTGCCGATGACGCTGCCGTAATAACTAGTCAAGAAAAAGAAATCCAACATCTTTTGAACCGTTTCGCTATTTGGTGCCAATGGTCCAGCATGATTATCCGGGTTGATAAATGTAGTTCCTTTGGCATTAAAAAAGCTGTAACAAAATCTATCCAATACCTACCTAAACTCCTTATTGGCAACCAGCTAATTCCAGCTACCAAAATTGGAGAATGTTTTCGATATCTTAGGAGATATTTTGATTTTAAGATGACAGATCAGCAACATAAATCTGAACTTACCACGCTCATTGACGAACTAATGACTGATATTGACTCGAAGCCACTCCATCCAAAAAATAAAATCCTACTGTACACTCGTTTTGTTTTATCCAAAATCTCTTGGCATTTCACCGTTACTTCTCTGTCAAAAACTTGGATATCAGAAAATATCGACTCCGTAGTGAACAGTTACATTCGGAAGTGGCTTGAAATACCAATATCGGGAACATTAAGTACCGTTTTCTTAACCCGAAACAAATTCGGCCTTAGTATTTGTCCGCCATCAGTCAAATTCACCCAATGCCAAACAGTACTTCGAACAGCTCTTAAAACATCTCCCAACAAACAGATCAATGAACTATGGAAGTCAACTAGCAACAGCTCAAACATCCAGTATGACGTCTATACCTCTACCAAGCAAGTTCTTAAAGATTTTCGCTCTGAGCACGAGGATAGACTTCATAACCATCTAATCAGTCAAGGCTCGTTTTTCACTAACATTACAAAGTTCTCCTTCTCTCAATTAACGAAGTTATGGTGCGCGGCTCAATCTAAACTACCTAAGAATATCTTCAATTTTACGATACGTTACATGAATAACTCTCCACCCACACGCCAAAACCTTGCAAGATGGGGTATATCACCAACACCGGATTGTTCCCTTTGTCTAGGACCAGAAACTCTACTCCACGTCGTAGCAGGTTGCCAATCGTATCTGGAAAGGTTTACGTGGAGACATGATTCAATTTTGAACTTTCTTGCGTCAAACCTAAAGACGGTCAGCGGTTCAAATCTCTATGTCGCTCTTCCGGGATACAAAAGTCCATCCATATTAACCGGCGACTCATACCGTCCAGACTTGCTCCTGACAACAACTAGTGGATGCTTATACATTGTTGAACTAACTGCTGGTTTTTAATCTAATCTTCAAAAGAATGTGGAACGGAAAAAAACTAAATATTTAGAATTAATTAGAGAACAAAGGAAATTATTTATATCCGTAAAATTTATAAATTTATCAATTAGCTCTCTTGGTGTTTTTGCGAAAGAATGTTCAACATTTCTAAAAAGGCTAAATGATATTCATTTTGACAAAGTTCACCAAAACTATTGTGTGAAACGAATGACGACAATTGCCATCAGAACCACGTATTATATATTCTGTTGCAGAAATAAGGAATGGACACCCCAGATTTATTAACTTTTTAATGTTGTATTGTATAAGTTTGTTATGTGTTTTCATAGTTATATATTAGAGTGTACCATCGATTCAAGTAGCCGGTTGTAAATTACCTTAATAAGTGAGATTTACAATTGTATATGTAAGAACTAAATTTAATCAATAAAGTTTCCATTATTATTATTATTATTGTTATTGTTATTGTTATTGTTATTGTTATTGTTATTGTTATTGTTATTGTTATTGTTATTGTTATTGTTATATATTATTATTATTATTATTATTATTATTATTATTATTATTATTATTATTATTATTAAATCTTGAAAGCTATGCTTGTTAACCCTTACTGTGACATTTTATGATCAGAACCTCAACTTTTCTTCTAGATACTGGCCTGGCTGTTAACTCTTGTTAAAATGCTTGCAATGATGAATGATCCTAATTACAAGATTATATATACTGATCCTAATTAAATGTCTGTATATACGGTAGTATACATTTGAACTCAGGCTGGAAATCGTAAGTGTTTACAACTTTCTAAGAGCCTGGGTACGAAAAGTTGACGAAATCACTGACTTACAGTATCTACTTATCCAAAAAATGACCGAACAAAGATGGTGGAAATGAGTTATTTCTGTTATGGTAGTAACCACTGACCGTATTCTGCCCAATTTGTTTACTTGACTGTGGGCTCAGCTGCGCCCGCAGGCCGATTAATTTAGTTAAAGTCATTTATAAGAAACAGGTCAGCGGTTACTACTACGGGAGATAGGACCCATAAACCGCCATCTTGAATTGGTGACCCTCTGTCAGTCATTGATATACAGTGAGCTCAATAAATAACTGGAGTGATATCTGAGCACTGTTCATTCACCGGACAAAGATTGAGGACATGTAGGCCTGAAGTACGTATATTTCCAGTCTTCTACGCGGTCTGACCAAACATGACTTGACCAGAGCGCGTAGAAGACTGGAACTATACGCACTTCAGGCCTACATGCCGGCACGTTGTCCGCCACAAAGATATCTCTCCAGTTATATGTAGAGCTCACTGTTCATATAGGACACCCGCAGTCCTGTGATATATAATAGGTCAGTGCTTTGAACACTAAACAAACATACCTACACGAATTGCAAAAAATGCTGAGCCAGAAAAGATTTTCATAATTCTTCTAGTCGACCTGAAAAGAGCGCGATAAAGAACAACTGTATAGTACTGTATAGCAGTTTTATTTACCTCCTACCAGCTTGTCCGCCACGCTTCTCGCTATTCAAATTTCACTGCGAGTGTCTTAAGTACAATTTAATTCATATTAAGGTTCAAAGCTCTTGACAAAAGATTCTGAAAATAGGTTTGCATAACGCGAGTTTGTTATACGAAGCATGTTTTTGTTTTGTTTTTAAAAAGTAGAGTGCTGCGTAGGCAGTGTGTTACAATGTATAGAAAATCTTAAAGATGCATGGTAAACTGCTGAGATTTTAAAGAACGAAATACTGACTTTTAAGCTAAAGTCCTTCATCAGAGTAAATCATGGAGTAAGTGCTGCCCCCGCTAGGGGGCAGCAACACTAATCTTGACGTGCCTTTGCGTTCACTCGTGCCCAGTCTTTTGGCCGAGCTATGTATAGTACGACAATATCTCGATCTCTTTGGATTTTTGGATGTGGATGGATGGATGTGTCGGCAATTGCGCAATCTCTACATTCTCTAAAGTGGCTTAGTGCGCATGTTCGGCTGATAGCCTGACACGTTTCACGTTTTCGAAGATATTTTCAAAGAAGTTCAGCTTTGTCTTCTTTGTCAGGAAATTCACGGTAAGAACAATTCATAAATATGTCTTTACTTTCACGGGGAAGTATTCATCAAGGCCATGAACGTTTCAGTGGCGATTCTCGAGGAAAGCAGTGCTCTTTCATGAGTTTATCAGCGCTGTTGACAGCACAAGCTATTTCAGTCGATAAATGGGACTCGACAATCATCGACCATGTTTTAGTTGAAGGAGACAAGATGTACCTGAATGCCTACAACAATGGTCTCATCCCACGTGAAGAATTGTTGTCGTTGAACAACTTACCAACTGTTGTTTCTTTATCCATTGAGACAAATATTTCGCCCGTTGAGGCACAAAATATTATTGAACTACCCATTGAGGTGGAGCCCGTTGAGGCACAAAATATTATTGATCTACCCATTGTGGTGGAGCCCGTTGAGGCACAAAATATTATTGATCTACCCATTGTGGTGGAGCCCGTTGAGGCACAAAATATTATTGATCTAACCATTGTGGTGGAGCCCGTTGAGGCAAAAAGTAAAAACCAAACTTGGTTTCTAAATTATGGAGAAGACCGTCAAGGTTTTGTCAGAAACCTGCATGAAATCGAGGCTCCTTACTTTACCATTCATTCAGCTTTGATGAATAATTTTTCAAATGATAATTATGCTATTTTGATATTAGAAGGCTATATGATGGCCTTAATAAAGGGATTAGAATCTTTCTATTTATTTGATCCTCATGCCAGAAATATTGATGGTATGCCTGATCCTAATGGCACTGCTGTTGTCATGAAATATAATGATATTCTTGAATTAGAACAATATTTATGTTCCTTGTAAAGGGAATTAAATACCAATTTATTTGAAATTGTACCAGTTCAATTATGTATAGATAGTAAGCATTTGCAAGAACCCAAAACTAAACTCGAAAAAGATAGAATGTATCGAAAAAGAAAACGAGCAGAAGAATCTCCGTGTGAGAGACAAAGTAGACTTGACAATAACAAGAAGTCACAACAAAGAAAACAAGCAGATGAATCTCTGTGTCAGAGACAAACTAGACTTGACAATAAAAAGAAGTCACAACAAAGAAAACAAGCAGATGAATCTCTGTGTCAGAGACAAACTAGACTTGACAATAAAAAGAAATCACAACAAAGAAAACGATCACAGGAAACTGAAAGTGAGAAACATACTACACTTGAAAAAGCTAGAACGTATAAAAAAAGAAAGCGAGCAGAAAAAGCTTGCATTCATAATGTGAAGGTTTCACAGGCTGAGAAAATAGTAAATCAGCAGGATTATTTAAAGGAATTTGATATCACATATAGTGATATTGAGAATCAATGTTGGGCAAAATCTAACATAATTAAATAAATTCCATAAGTCTGTTGAATTTTTCACCAGTCAATACACAGTTTGTCAAGAGGCATGGCCTTTAAAATCTAAGCCAAGGTCACCCAATGACTACGTGTGTTCTCGATGTTCTCGAGATAAAAAATCTCCTAAAAAATTTTCATGTGAAAATTCAGTGATTCCTTCACGTGTCCCCCATGAATTACAAGGTTTGACTCAAGTTGAGGAAATGTTGATTGCTCGTGCTCTCCCTATCATGAGAGTTTATATTAAACCTGGCGGCCAACGAGGTTACTCAGTGCATTGTATTAACTTGCCACAAAATGTGAAAGAACTGGAAACATCATTGCCTAGATATCCCAAAGACTTGGCTGTTATTATTGTTAAGGTCAAAGGTAAAGATAACACATTCAAAGATGTGAATGTGAGAAGAGACAAAGTACACAACGCTTTATTGTGGCTTATACGTAATAATCCACACTATGCTCAGTTAGAAATTGATGAAGAGGCATTGAACTCTTTACCTGAAAATGGTGTTCCACCAGATCTTATGAATGTTGAGACTGAAAGTGAAATAGTCTCAGATGATACCGGCATGCCTGATTTAGGCCCTCCTACTGATAACCCTTCTGAGGACACAGTTTATACTGACTCAACTGATATGAGTAGTTTCCTGCCTGTTGGTGAACAACAGCGACAAGAAATAGAAGCAGTTAGAAATCAGCTTTCTGAAAATGACCCAATGACATGGCCCACAATTGAAAATGAGCCATTAAATGAATATCAGGTATCACACCTTGCTACTATGGCTTTTCCCTCATTATTTCCTGATGGGAAAGGTGATCCCACTAATCAAGCTCTCTTGAGAGATGTTGCTCCTCAAGAAAGAATTAGGCATCCTTTGAAATTTGCTGAAAATATCGATGGTAAATGGGTGTACCGTTTTGCTAACCACCCCAGATTTTCATACTGGGCTTTCAATATGATTTACAGAAAGCGCATTCTACAGCAAAGTGGAATATTCCTCAAACAAAATCCAGGTGAAGCTCATCTCACTATTGATGAGTTACGTGAAATGGCTGCGAGTAACAACTCATCTGTATTCATGTCTAAAGTGTCAAGATATGTTGGCAATATTGCTGGTACCAATGCATACTGGAATAAAGTGAGAGAGGAACTCAAAGCAATTATTACTAATGTTGGAGCACCAACATTGTTATTTACTTTTTCATCAGCCGATATGCATTGGCCTGAATTACATGCTCTATTTGGAGCACAGACTGGTAGCGCTACCAGTGAGATAAGGCGACAAAATGTTATTAATAATCCTCATCTTGTGGATTGGTTTTTCACCCAGAGACTAGAAAGCTTTGTTAAATACTGGCTTAATGATACTCTTGGTGCAAAATGGCACTGGTTCAGATATGAATACCAAGGTAGAGGTAGTATTCATTGTCATGGTACTGCTAAACTAAATAATGACCCAGGATTGTGTCAACTTATTCAGACTGCTCTGAAAGGGTTCTTAGCTCAGAAATTTAAAGATGACAATGAATGTCCAGAAACAACAGAACTAGACCAGGATATTGAAGCTGGTAAGAACGCTGCTGACACTGTATGTCAGTATGTTGATTGGTTATTGTCAACTGTCAACCCAAACTCACCCGATGAGGACATGTGGTAGGTTGGAAAACCCGGAATGCGGAATGGAATCCGGAATGGAATGGAATCCGGAATCTGCAGGAATCGTCATAATTAACATAAAAACGGTTTTCATAAAATTAGTAATATTAGTTATATATATATTATTTACTATTAATTATTAACTATTAAAATAATAATAACTAACCAATATGTCAACATAAATTGTATGCAATCTTGTTTTGGCTTGCAAGAAATTTGTTTTGTACAAATTTTTTTATTATTATTTTTTAATTTTGGTGTATCATTTGGTGTTTGGCATTGAGTATCACACAAAATAGAATAATTAAAACAAAGCATATTTTCAATAAAGATCTTTGCCTCTTTGACTTTGCTGTAAGAAATTATAATTCTATTAAAATCACTGAATGAGTCAACGCGTCACTGTATATCTCGCTATGCATTGCAAACCGCAGCAAATTATAAAAGGGTGTTAATATTGTCTATGGATTGGAGGCAAGCCGCGAGCTATCCTGTTTACTGGGCTAGCTCGCTAGGCAGTATATAGTTTTAGTACTGGGATGATTTGACATCAACAACAATATCGAAACAATGCAATCTAATACTCCCCCAATAGTCAATATACATGTACAGGATAATACGCGAGGCGCTTTTGAATAAGTCTTGAAAAAGTCAACCCTACAACTACTGTGAATCGATCTATTGTGTTTATGGGCTAAAATCGCCTGCATGAGACGCCATGCAGATGTCATAGACGGGTAAAGAAACCTAAATATTGACTATAACTCGCTATAACTTTATATAATATCACGGAGAGTGTCGTAAAAACACATCAGGCAGGTCAAAAACTTTATTCTGGATTATGGGACAGCAAACTCAGGTGAATAATAATGAATGATATTAAATAATTGCTACTCTGAGATGTTCACACGATCTGATCTATCCGATTTGTCTCTATTTTCAAAAGCTGTCTCTATTTAGAAATAGGACACGTAATAACAACTACCAGCTGCACGATAAGCGTTGGTAGTGTAAAATTTGAAAATCAAACGATCAGTCCTTTGAATTTTGTTATTATTATCTTGTTATAATGAAAAGTTTTAGTAGTCGGCGTTTCTATTTTCTCCGCACTCCGCATTTTCCACCATGCCTACTCCGGAGGTGGTTTGCGGTATATTGCGCTTTAAAATTGTAGCAGTTGTGCGAATTAAAACTAGTTTTTATTCGCCTGAAATGAATTTCATGAGCTGGATTGCGATTGGGATTGGTGGATCACGATCGCAATTCGTATAAATGTTGACCCTGCATGTTTAACGTGTTGATCAACTTTGACTAGTAGGATTGAACTTATTCCAATCGCGATCGAGTGTTCACATGACAAAAATTATTGCAGTGATTGCGAACGCGATAAAGCGACAGCTCTCGATTGCAATCCCGATAATTTGACTGCGTGTATGGAAACTGATTAACTGAAGGTTATACGTGCGTAAATGGATAGAGAGAGCGCGTAGAGAACAAACGTAATAAAATAGACTATATACTGTACATGCACATGATATTGGTTGTACCGGCGCAACAGCGAGTGCAGCGATTAACAAAAAGCACTCTGAATGCATGACAAATCCTAGACAAATCCATTTAAGCAAGTCTATTAAAATGCCTGACCATCCGACAGGCCACTTTAACAGCTTTTGAAAATAGAGACAAATCGGATAGATCAGATCGTGTGAACATCTCAGAGTAGCAATCATTTAATATCATTATTATTCACCTGAGTTTGCTGTCCCACAATCCAGAATAAAGTTTTTGACCTGCCTGATGTGTTTTTACGACACTCGTTTTTACGTGATATTATATCAAGTTATAGTCAATATTTAAATTTCTTTACCCGTCTATGACATCTGCATGGCGTCTCATGCAGGCGATTTTAGCCCATAAACACAATAGATCGATTCACAGTAGTTGTAGGGTTGACTTTTTCAAGACTTATTCAAAAGCGCCTCGCGTATTATCCTGTACATGTATATTGACTATTGGGGGAGTATTAGATTGCATTGTTTCGATATTGTTGTTGATGTCAAATCATCCCAGTACTAAAACTATATACTGCCTAGCGAGCTAGCCCAGTAAACAGGATAGCTCGCGGCTTGCCTCCAATCCATAGACAATATTAACACCCTTTTATAATTTGCTGCGGTTTGCAATGCATAGCGAGATATACAGTGACGCGTTGACTCATTCAGTGATTTTAATAGAATTATAATTTCTTACAGCAAAGTCAAAAAGGCAAAGATCTTTATTGAAAATATGCTTTGTTTTAATTATTCTATTTTGTGTGATACTCAATGCCAAACACCAAATGATACACCAAAATTAAAAAATAATAATAAAAAAATTTGTACAAAACAAATTTCTTGCAAGCCAAAACAAGATTGCATACAATTTATGTTGACATATTGGTTAGTTATTATTATTTTAATAGTTAATAATTAATAGTAAATAATATATATATAACTAATATTACTAATTTTATGAAAACCGTTTTTATGTTAATTATGACGATTCCTGCAGATTCCGGATTCCATTCCGGATTCCATTCCGGATTCCATTCCGCATTCCGGGTTTTCCAACCTACCGAGGACATGTGGATAAGACCTCAAGTCCATCCTAGTCAGAAATCTCATAATGACATCCCTGAGTATGAAGTAGAATCTGATTATGCAGATCTGCTGAACATGGTTCAAGGACACACTCGTTGTAGTACAAGCTACTGTCTTAGAAAAAAATCTAATGAATCAGAGTTGAAATGCAGATTTAATTTTCCATTTGACCATTGTCCTCAGACAAAATTAGAATTTGACGAAATTCACAGTAAAGGTGATAATGTACAGTATAGAGCAAAGATTGTCACTCGAAGAAATGATTCGAGATTGAACAACCACCAACAGCTGCAGCTCCAAGGCTGGAGAGCTAACTGTGATATTCAAGTTGTTATTGATCACTAGTATGCTTGTGTTGAATATCTCACCAAGTATGCTGCTAAAGGTGAACCAAGATCACCTATGCTTAAACAAGCATTTAATTCTATTGTCCAGAATGTTGACAATAATAGTGACCCTCACAGGGCTATTAAAAAGGTAGTTATGAAAACTCTCGGTGAAAGAGATTATGCTGCTCAAGAGACAATGCATCATTTGTTGTTGTTACGGATATGCCTATCCTAAGACAGTTAATTAACTAGACGTTATTTGATCACTGAACACTTAATAAGTACTTGTAACCAATTAGTAAATACTTATGACTTGGCATGAGTCAGCTATGATGTCATTTAGTAATTACGTAAATATATTATATATAGAATGAAGTGTGTTACTATAATTATATACTCTAGAAACTATATAAGCAGCCATCGAACATATATCAGGCATGCATATGTATGAGAGTGAGCTATATGTATCAAAGTGGTTACGAAGTCAGTCCTGGAGTTCCTGCCGTTGGTTTTATTATTCCTTCCTTTTCAAGTCCATACGGATTGTTAACCTGTGCCGGAATCTCCTATTGACTGTTTCGTTGTGTGCAGACGACAGATAAGTTTCTGAACTTTAGTTTAGTTTTAATCTTTATAGACATTTTCAATATCTGTTCTAAGTTTCTTATTAATTAAATAAATAATTGTAAAAACCAAACAGCTGAGGTTACACTTTTTGTTGCTTATAGCGGTCACGTAACAATTGGGGGCTCAGGCGGGAACGTATAGGATAGTGTCTCGGGAAAGTATACGTTAGTGTCCGGGGAATTTCATTCAAATCAAAGTTCGGTAACTTTTGATTTTTTTTTTTTATTCGGAGGTAAATTTCGAATTTGTGTGAGCTCAGCTATTTGATAAAATGTCAGAATTTAAACCTGAGCAGTTTATGTTAGAGCCCGATCAAGAGGTTTTTAATAAATTGAGAAAGGATGACCTGATCTCATTAGGTAAACATTTAAGTGTAGAGGTAAAAAGTTCTATGGTAAAGAAGGACATGCAAAAGACAATTATGGAACACTTAGTTAAATCTGAATACTTTGAGGAAAGTGTTTTAAATTTGTATAAGAATCCCGATGCAAATCCAGAAATAGAAATAGAAAGAATGAGATTTGCAATGGAAGCAGAAATAATGAAATTAGAAATGGAGAGAGATAGAGAAAGGGAAAGAGAAGAAAGAGAAAGAGAAAGAGAAGAAAGAGAAAGAGAAGAGAGATTAGAAAAGCAGAAATTTGAGTTGGAAATGAGAAAAATAGAGTTGCAAGAAAAATTGGGATCTGTTCATACTGGAACCAAACTAGATTCGAGTTTTGATGTTACTAAGCACATTAGAATGGTTCCACCTTTCCAGGAACGGGATGTCGACAAGTATTTTTTACATTTTGAAAAAATAGCCGAAAATCTTAAGTGGCCCAAAGAAAATTGGACCATGTTATTGCAAAGTGTTTTAGTTGGAAAAGCCGTCGTGATATTTACGCACAGCTTTCGTTAGATATAGCTTCGGAATACGATACCGTTAAGGAATTGATTCTTAAGAGGTACGAGTTGGTCCCTGAGGCATATCGTCAAAAATTTCGAAATTTTGAAAAAACGGGTAGCCAGACCTATTTAGACTTCGCTAGAGAAAAAGAGCAATTGTTTGATCGCTGGTGTGCCTCCCAAAAATCCGATAAGGAATATGACCAATTGAGACAATTGATTTTGATTGAAGAGTTTAAAAGATGCATTCAAAGTGATATATGCGTATTTCTAAATGAACAAAAGGCGACAAGATTAACAGCTGCCGCGCGTTTGGCCGACGATTTCATTTTAACACATAAGGTTTCATTCACAAATAAGGCGCCACAGTCTTGGTCTTTTCGAGGCAATAATTCTTCATCATTTGATAGCAAGCGTGTATTTGGTGCTAAGAACCTGTCAAAGGAATATTCAGATAATTTTAATCCTGACACTAAAAAGTCCAAACCACCCACTGCTAGATTTGAACCACCTTCTCAAGGCAAGCCTTCAAACTCTCCTTTTAACAACATAGTTTGTAGTTATTGTAGAACGAATGGTCATGTAATATCAGATTGCTACAAATTGAAACGGAGACAACAAGAGCAAGGTGAAGTAAAACCCAATGGCTGTACTTCAAAACAGTCCATGCGTGACAATGTGCAAGACACATCTGTCATTAAGCCACTTCCTTCTCTTAACTGTGAGGTTAAGTCCCCTTTTGACCCTATTATGGAAGTCTTTCAACCATTTACATTATTTCGGTAATATTTCTCTTCCAAATTTATTGACTACAATGCCTACGGAAAATGCTGTTGGCTTAATCACTCGAGTAGTTTCAGCATGTCCAACATTCAGAAATTGTTTAATTATGTTTTAAACTAGAGTTCTACCATAAAATTGAATTGTCCCACGTTACCGTAAGTATTCACCTATTTATACCTCTATAAAAACTTCCGCGCACCATGACACTTGTTGTAGTACAGACCTCACGCTCTGTCATTACCTAGTAAACATTGTATTTCTTTCTCGGGATGCTCCAAAGATCACAATGGTCTAAAAACCTTACTGCGGTAATGGGTCACTTAAGACGTCAGTGTTGTTCCAAAGAAGGATAAAAAAGGATATTGAAAAGGGATTTATTTTATTATATGGCACAGGTTACTTCAGTTGCAATCATGCGCCGTGATTGTTTTTTTACGTGAATTGGTAACGCCTTACGATTGAAAATAACCAACAAAATCCTAAAAACCACGACTTAAAAAATGTTATTACCTCAGAACAATAAAAAATATCTGAAATAGATGACTACTAACTTTCTGAAAGTAAATTTTAATATTGAGACGAAAATAAACAGCAGAAGCCTAGTTCAGGATTTTGACGAAGTTAAAGGAAGCGGAGACCAGAAAATACATGATTGATTTTTGAGTAAAAGGTGCCATATAATAAACTCCTTTATAACTTCGATCGTTTGGTCTTTATTGTAAAGTATCACACCTCGGCCTTGAACGTTTTAGTCTTGCTATCGCTCAATCTAGACAACAAGACCTCAGTTTCATATTTTAACGCAATGACCTCGCTCTCCGTTAAGTAGTTTCTAATTTGGTATGAGAGTATTATTGTTCAACGTTTGGTTTGTAAAAATATTTCAATAATCTAAAGGGGCTCACCCTATTTTTAGCAATCCTTACAGAAACCTAAAATTGTACAAAATTTTGTAATAACGGATATATATTATATAAAATATATAAGAGATACTAGAAACCTGCACAGAAGTACAGGTAATCAAAATTAAGGCGAGATTGAAGGGTATTACAAATGTGACATCTTGATTTCTGTTGGTCTGGCAGTAACCAAGATATTATATAAAACATATAAGAGATACTAGAAACCTGCACAGAAGTACAGGTAATCAAAATTAAGGCGAGATTGAAGGGTATTACAAATGTGACATCTTGATTTCTGTTGGTCTGGCAGTAACCAAGTTTAGATTAATTTGTGTAAAAACTTGATTTAAAAATCTTGCATAGTTGTTGGGTAACTCATATTTCATAATCGAATTAATGTACAGCTTTAATTTTGAAGTTTGCAGCTCAGAATTTCAACATAAGACAATCGAGGCTAAAAATAGCGTGACATAACCTCCTTTAATATTAGTATTTGAAAACAGTTTGCAACTATTTGTTATTTTCTTTTGTTTTTAGGATCAGGTGGTTATAAATCAAGCTCGAATGCGTTTCTTTTCTCTCTCCGAAATAAAGACAATTTGAACCCATTTAAAGCTCCAGTCTACCGATACAGTCAGCACGCAATTTACGACAGTTCTAGTTATGGACCTACCTTTGGAGGAGGTAATGATCTCCACATCGCCAACAACGCTCACTCGTACGTCAACAAGCTCTTGCACAAATTTTGGTTACACATACCAACCTCCATCTGGCAGCAGCAACACCGCAGCTCTTTTGACTGGCAGTTACACCTTCACTCCATCTGAAGTAGAAGTCTTTTACTTTGGTTAAACTGTCTACGTTCCTTCAAAGCATCACTAAAATTAAAGTAGAACATGTATTCTGTTAATTAAACAAATAAAGTTTGTCACAAAAGCAATAAAATGTGATTAAAGTTAAAAATAGTATCCGCACAATAATACATTGCATTGTATTACATTGTTGAGATGTTACATCTAGAATAAAATCCTCCCATTCAATCTTCTTCAAAGTGCACCTAACTCTTAAATTAAATGCATGTCTAAATACTGCTGAAGTAATCCACTGATCTCCCCTTCCTCCTAAAGTAAACACCTCTTTAAAGTACCTACCCATAAAAGGTATCTGCCTTCCCCCCCCCCCCCCACCCAAGTAACCAGGCCTCCCCAAGTATCACCTATGAAGTAACCCCTTGGCAAGTACTTTGTGTCCACATAACAGTTTACTTGTAATATTGTCATATCTAAATATGACTCACCCTAATTAAGCATGTTTAATTATATATATGATAGTCACATGACTATCGAGGTTGTTGTTGAATGTAAAACAAGGAAGACACGAAAGTGGCGACGAGGTAAAAACGAAGATAAAAACTCAATAAACAACAGGTTCACGTAAGGATATTAGACAGAACAAGTTAATAAACAGTAAGTAACGTCATAGTCTCATATCAATGACAGAACCATCAAGCGAAAGCTCCCAAGCAGCGAGCAGTTCCACAGCACAGACAGCACCTGTCCAGGTTCCTCGAAGTGGTTTACCACCGTTTCCACCTTTTGATCCGCTAACTGATCCAACAAGTACCGGTCTCAGATGGAGAAAATGGCTTCGAAGGTTTGAAAACCTTTTGATCAGTCTTCGTGAATTCGATCCCGTGGTGAAAAGAGGTCTCTTATTGACTTATGTCGGCGAAGCAACGAATGATATTTTTGACATCTTGCCTAACAACGGAAATGATTATGCAACAGCTGTAGCTTCTTTAACCGAACGATTTGATCCAGCTCGAAACAAAGACATGGAAATCTACGATTTTCGTCAAATCGTCCAAACATCAGGCGAGACTCTTCACGAATTCCACCGACGTTTGAAAGAAAAAGCCAGTACGTGCGAGTTCAACAACGAAGAAGCGGAAATACGAACTCAAATAATTCACAAAACATCCGACAGTCGCCTTCGTCGCAAAGCATTGCGTGAAGAAATTAATCTTGAAGCCCTATTAAAATACGGTCTTGCTTTGGAAAAGTCAGACCTTCACAACAAGTTACTTGAAGAAGGTCAACGAAGTTCGAATTCTCGCCAAACAAACTTCGTTCGAGACAAGGCGGCACAACAAAGAAAAACAGCCTACGGTTCATACGGTGAAAACAACAACAGACATAGCCTACGAGGGAAATCGACAGCCCAAAGATGTCGAAATTGCGGTGGCTCCTACCCTCACCTTTGTGGAAAATCCTCTTGCCCAGCTGCAGGGAAAAAGTGTTATAATTGTGAGAAAATAAGACATTTTTCGAAACATTGTTTATCAGCGCCTCGACGACAAAACCAACCACCACGTTATAAGGACAATACAAAACCTACAAAAGACACTCGGGTACAAAACGAAAAAAAAGAAGAAAGGAAACTTGTGCGAGAAATCACCGAACAGGACAACGAATACCTTTGCGATACGGACGACGAATATACAAACACAATCATCGCCTCGAAGAAACAACCAGAAGTGACAATCAAAATCGCAGACGTGCCTGTCAGAGTTATTTTAGATACTGGATCATCAGTAAACATCCTTAATCACGCGACGTTCAAGAAAATTCAACAGAAAAATCCAGCTGTACAACTACGCCCGACAACAACGAAAGTATTTGCATACGGAGCTAACCATCCACTTCATCTTCTTGGCCAATTTACAGCAGAAATCAGATCTAATTTTAAAACAACAATAAGTACATTTCTGGTCACCGAAGGAAACAATATCTGTTTACTCAGCTATAAGTCTTCCACAGCTCTTGGACTACTTGACATCAAGGTCAACTCGATTTCAATCCACCATCCAAATCAGAGAATTGCTCAGATCCTGCTCAAGCACCAACAAGTATTTCAAGGAACGGGAAATCTCAAGAATCATGAAGTAAAGTTAGAAATCGACCCAGATGTCCAACCTGTCGCACAAGCCTGTCGTCGAATGCCTCACAGCATGCGAAAGAAAGTAAATGCAAAACTCCAAGAAATGAAAGAGCAAGGCATCATTGAAAAAGTGAAGGGAACAACACCATGGTTAACGCCCCTTATACCAATACCGAAAAAGGGAGGTGACCTTCGTATTGTTCTCGACATGAGAGTACCCAACCAAGCACTCAAACGACGCAGAATCCAGTTTCCAACGGTAGATGAAATCCTACACAAAATGGAAGGTGCAACAATCTTCACGGAAGTAGATCTTTCACAAGGTTACTTGCAAATCTCATTGGCAGAAGAATCGCGTCACATAACAGCATTCCAAACACCCGATGATGGCCCCTATCAGTTTAAGCGCCTCATCATGGGAGCTTGCCCTTCAGGAGAGTATTTTCACGAAATTATTCATGATCTGATAAAGCATATCCCGAATTGCCAGAATATATCGGATAATATATGGCTATGGTCAAAGGACATAAACGAACATGCCAAACAGCTTGATCAGCTCCTTCAGATCCTCGAGGAAAGTGGTCTCACATTAAAGCTACCCAAGTGCTCATTCGCAGTCCCAGAGATCAATGTATTTGGTCACATTGTTTCAAGCCGAGGTATACAACCAGACAAGAAGAAAATAGAAGCAGTAGCTAATGCACCCGCCCCCAAGACATCAGGCGAAGTTAGATCGTTCCTTGGTCTCGTAAATTATTGTTCACGATACATCAAGGACTACAGCACAGTCACATACCCTATGCGCCAACTTTTGAAAGAGAAAACCAAGTTCTACTGGGGTAAAGAGCAAGAAAGCAGTTTCTGCAAGTTAAAACAAGCTATTACCAGTGCACCAATCTTGGCTCACTATAAGTTGTCAGCGCCAACCCGTTTAGTGGTAGATGCATCTCCATGGGCCCTTGGAGCAGTACTCCTACAACGACAACGAGATACAACATACCGTCCCATAGCCTATGGAAGTCGTTCCCTAACAGAGACGGAGATGAAATATTCTCAAATCGAGAAAGAAGCATTGGCAATCGTATTCGGCGGTGAACACTTCCATTTGTACCTGTATGGCCGACCATTTGAAATGGAAACCGACCATCGCCCACTGGAACACATATTCAAACCAAAGACATCAGGGAAACCAGCACCGGCTAGAGTTGAAAGATGGTTGCTCAGATTACAAGAGTACGACTTCACAGTTGTATACAGACCAGGTCCGAAAAACCTAGCAGACGCGCTCTCGAGATTACCTACCGCAGCACCAAGAAGTAACATGGAAACATGCGCCGATCGTTATGTTCACTACCTCGCAGAGCAATTAACCCCCTTAGCTATGAGCACCACAGAAGTACAAGAGCACTCTAAAGATGACCCTGAGTTAATACAAGTCAGGAAATGCATCATGAACAATCAAAGATACAAGCTACCACGACAGTACAAGCAAATAGCACAAGAACTGTGTATAGTGGACAACATCGTATTGCGTTACAATCGCATCGTCATGCCACTGAAGGTAAGAAAGAAAGCTATCCTACTGGCCCATGAAGACCATGCCGGAATGACAAAATGCAAACAAAGAATCCGCTCAAAGTTATGGTGGCCCAACATGGACAAGGACATCGAACGGCAGATCAGATCCTGTCATCCATGCCAGGTCGTAGGTAAACCAGACCCACCTGAGCCCGTACAACCCACCAAGCTTCCTGACGAACGATGGAGTCAACTGGCTATTGACATATGTGGTCCTTTCCCAACGGGAGAGTATGTAGCAGTCCTGATTGACTACTATTCCAGATGGCCAGAAGTAAATATACTCAGAACCGTCACATCAACAACCATTCTGCAGTGGCTAGACACAGTCTTTGCAACACACGGATATCCCAAGCAAATAAAAGCAGACAACGCCTCCTACTTCGCCTCACGCGAATTCAAAGAAACTTTAACATCCTGGAGTATCGAGCTACGTACCGTCACTCCATATTGGCCACAAGCCAATGGCCAAGTCGAAAGATTTAACCAAGTCTTACTCAAACACGTCTTGACATCCAACACAACTGGCAAAGATTGGCGAAAAACTCTACCTACCCTGCTACGAAACTACCGAACAACACCACATCAGAGTACTGGTGAAACTCCTGCTATGATGTTGATGCAGCGCGAGCTACGAACCAAACTACCCAGCATCCGCACACAAAGTGAATCCCAAGATGACACCAAAGCACGCGAAACAGATGCTAAAGTAGTCCAGTTGCCAGATTGAAGACCTTGTTGTTGTGAGAAGTGTATTGTTTTTTTGTGGTTTTATACTTACAGGAGGCTATCGAACTATATTAGCTTGGTTGCCGGAGCAGCAACTTTGGGGAACTCTGGTAGTTTGCATAAATCCAAAATGGCTGATTTGCACAAATCCAAGATGGCCGCCATCGAAAGGGTAACATATAATGTTTTAACCAATCAGCTTAGAATCAACTGATACCTCTTTCCGTATAATTTTGATACGAGGAATCGATTTCTGATGTAAATTTTGTAATTTGAGAAGAAATTTGGCATCAAAGGTCAAGGTCAAGGTCATTTTCGGCCAAAATAGTATAAATGGCTTAGCTCGAGCCTTAAAGAAATCTATTTTAATAATCTTAGTGTCTATCTTAAAGTTGTCGATGGTCGTGGAGTGATTCAGAGTAAGCTTTTCAGCGAGTGACAGTTAAGGTAATGTTCTAAAGGTCAAGGTCAAAGTAATTTGAACCAAAAAAATCCGCCCAAAAATATGGAAAATGCTATATTTCCGCCTAGAAGAAAACTATTTTGATGGGTTTTTGTATCTATCTCATAATTTTACAAGATGACAAGTCCATGGAAAATTATTTTAGAATAACTGTCGTCCAAAGTCACAATTTAGGGGTCAAAGTGAATGTCAATTGATCAAAACTAAGATTTTCAATAATTAACCAACGTTAATATACTATTATTTCTCATGACATCTGTACGTATACAACAGATCAATAAAATGAGGAAAAAATGATTAAAACAAAAATATATCAGTACGCGTCATTAACTACTCCCATTCTTCGTCAGGGTCTAATGCCCGATGTTCAACTTCATCTTCTTCCACATATCCTTCTTCCACACATCCTTCTTCTCTCCAGGCTTCCACCTCATCTTCGTCGTCTCTCTTGAATGGGTTAAAGCATTCGTCACTGCAAGCACAAGCACAGTACACAGTGCATGATATCTTGCCATGATGACAGATGCAACTTCCAGTCGCGCACGCCTTCCCCTCCGCCTTGTAGCCGCACCGCACTACATCCATAAGATCTATGGGTCCTGGAGGCTGATTGGCGGTTGCTGGTACTGGTATACAATCTTTGAAATCCCATCCAAACTTTGCGATGTCAAGTTCAGGTGGACCCTGCTTGTCAGGTGATTTAGCGAGTATTGTCTGCAAATGGGCACGCAAGATGTGTAGGAAACCATTCTGTTCAGTTGTTGGTAGCGACATGATCTTGAGCAGCTTTCCAGACTTACTTGTGTACATACGCTACCTCGCCTCACTCATTGTCGTCCCATTCTTCTGACCATAGAGAGCGCAAAAGAAGGCTTGTCCTGCTTCCATGAGCTGTGCATGGCTATCATCAAGCTCACCCAATGAGACTTCCCTGGGTTGGATTCGGTGTTGGGTGAGCTTGATGCTAGCCATGCACAGCTCATGGAAGCAGGACAAGCCTTCTTTTGCGCTCTCTATGGTCAGAAGAATGGGACGACAATGAGTGAGGCGAGGTACCGTATGTACACAAGTAAGTCTGGAAAGCTGCTCAAGATCATGTCGCTACCACCAACTGAACAGAATGGTTTCCTACACATCTTGCATGCCCATTTGCAGACAATACTCGCTAAATCAGCTGACAAGCAGGGTCCACCTGAACTTGACATCACAAAGTTTGGATGGGATTTCAAAGATGGTATACCAGTTCCAGCAACCGCCAATCATCCTCCAGGACCCACAGATCTTATGGATGTAGTGCGGTGCGGCTACAAGGCGGAGGGGAAGGCGTGCGCGACCGGAAGTTGCAGCTGTCATCATGGCAAGATATCATGCACTGTGTACTGTGCTTGTGCTTGCAGTGACGAATGCTTTAACCCATTCAAGAGAGACGACGAAGATGAGGTGGAAGCCGGGAGAGAAGAAGGATGTGTGGAAGAAGGATATGTGGAAGAAGATGAAGTTGAACATCGGGCATTAGACCCTGACGAAGAATGGGAGTAGTTAACGATGCATACCGATATATTTTTGTTTTAATCAAATTTTTCTCATTTTATTGATCTGTTGTATTCGTACTGATGTCATGAGAAATAATAGTATATTAACGTCGGTTAATTATTGAAAATCTTAGTTTTGATCAATTGACATTCACTTTGACCCCTAAATTGTGACCTTGGACGACAGTTATTCTAAGATACTTTCCATCGACTTGTCATCTTGTAAAATTATGAGATAGATACAAAAACCCATCAAAATAGTTTTCTTCTAGGCGGAAATATAGCATTTTCCATATTTTTGGGCGGATTTTTTGGGTTCAAATTACTTTGACCTTGACCTTTAGAACATTACCTTAACTCTCACTCGCTGAAAAGCTTATTCTGAATCACTCCACGACCATCGACAACTTTAAGATAGACACTAAGATTATTAAAATAGATTTGTTTAAGGCTCGAGCTAAGCCATTTATACTATTTTGGCCGAAAATGACCTTGACCTTTGACGCCAAATTTCATCTCAAATTACAAAATTTACTTCAGAAATCGATTCCTCGTATCAAAATTATACGAAAACGAGGTATTAGTTGATTCTAAGCTGATTGGTTAAAACATTATATTTTACCCTTTCGATGGCGGCCATCCTGGATTTGTGCAAATCAGTCATTTTGGATTTATGCAAACTACCAGAGTTCCCCAATGTTGCTGCTCCGGCAACCAAGCTAATATAGTTCGATAGCCTCATGTAAGTATAAAACCACAAAAAAACAATACACTTCTCATAGCAACAAGGTTGCCTAAGGAAACATATAAGGTGGCAACTGGACTAAAGCAAAGAAACAAGCCAAAGAATACGCAGACTCCAAACGGAAGGCGAAGGTCAAAGATTTCAAAGTGGGAGACCTAGTCCTACTACAACAGCACCACCAGAACAAGTATTCAACTACTTTTCAACCCGATCCATTCAAGATCATACAAATCAACGGTTCTCAGCTTCTTATACAAGACAACCATGGAAAAACGTATCGACGAAATTCAGCACATGTGAGGAAGTTCAACCAAAAACTGTTTGAAGAAAGGGAGGAAGCTGAAATAGATGACACTGTAACGCCAACAGAAGAAATGACACAAGCTGATTCATCCCAACAACACCCAGTTCATATCAATCAACAATCAGTACCACCCACAGAAACAGAGAGACAGCCCAGCAACCAACCTAGAGATCAAGCAGACAGCGAGCGCCCACAAGCAAACAAAAGACCAACAAGAAACACTAAACCACCAGAACGCTTTGGATACTAGTATGTTAATACGCCTATATACAATTAGACAATTCAATACGTTAAGTAGATAAAGAGTGATAACTTGATCTATACGGACATGAACGAACAGTTTGTTGATATTACATTTAAGTTAAAGGAAAAAAGGAAACAGTCTAAACAAGGGAGGATTGCCATATCTAAATATGACTCACCCTAATTATGCATGTTTAATTATATATATGATAGTCACATGACTATCGAGGTTGTTGTTGAATGTAAAACAAGGAAGACACGAAAAATATACACTGCTAACTCTAACACTACCCCTCTCTAATTAATGATCTCCAAACGTGTCTTAGCGAGGACGTTCGCCGTTCGAAACTATTGCCGCTACAAGTTTCAACTCACTGAAAGTGGACAACATGAGAGATGAATTGTCAAAGTTTATTTTACTGATTTACTGAACTACACGTTAAAATACGTCAATATTTTGCAAGTTTATAGAACAAATTCAACACTAATAACTGTAAACCTAGTGTAAGATTGGGCCACCTGTAGATCACCTAACCCCCCACCTCCTACCCCACCCCTCCCCCCCAAAAAAAAAATAACGACAAAAAAACCCACAACAAAACATAACAAAAAAAACATCTTAAACCTCATCAGTAACCATGTTTACTACTAAACTTAATATACTCTAACATGACCCACTAGCGGATTTACACAATTCTGTATTATACGAGTTTTAGTGATACTATAGTCAAAGTATACTCTCCTCCTGGAGCATGTGTTTTTCTTTTGATCAACTCTTGTGCATGAATCCGCTGACTCAGCTACCTTCTTCTCCACGTTTGTGACGTTTCGAATCTAGCAAAATAGTAATTTAAATATAGACTCAACCGTAACTAACTATGCGCATAACTAACTAGGCACTGGCAAATAAATATATAGGGCCAACAGAGAACGAGTTTTCACTGCTTCTGTCAATACACGGAGAACACTAGTTGGAGTACATACGGAGAACACCTTGGAGAGAACTTACTAACACGGAGAACATTTTGGAGAGAACTTAAAATGGAGAATACGTCGAAGCTATCAAGATCTCGTAGGAATTAAAGACGTAAGTTAACTAGTATACACGATAATACGCTCGTGAATATAATACTCGCTTGTATCTTTCGTAGTTATTTAAATTTGTGTACTGCATGTCTTATAGTTTTCACCGATGGATTCTCGGTTTATTCAATATAAAGACCTGTTATTTACATTAAATAAAACTGTGAACTATATATCTGAGTATTCCGTTGGTTGACACTGCGTTCCCTCCTGGCGACACGACAGTGAAAAATCTTTAATTCATTCGCGACGATTACCCGGAGGGCGAGGAGTACGCTTGGATCAGCACCTTACAAATACTCGCGTAGCATTTGGATATGTCTAAAAGAAGTACAATATCAGAAGTTATTCGTTCGCTATCTGGAGAAGCTGAGACGAACGTCGAAGTGGAGGCGAAAGCGGCAACATCGCCGGTCCCTGACGAGGTTCGCAAGAGGTTGCCGACGCAGAGGGGCTACATCAATACTCTGGAGTCTAAGACAACAGCATTTAGAAAGGAGACGAGTGTATTACTGAAGGCCATCGACAGCGTTAATAGCGCCTTAGAAAAGTCAACACTCGGAGGAGCGTTAGCCGCACTAGAGGCGATTAAATCAGCATACCAAAATGTCGTGGACGATATGGAGAACGTCTTCTTACAAGACAGATGGGACCTATCGACCGAGATCGCACCAGGTATTCGGGAGACTGGTCAAAAGCTAATCGAACTTGCCTGTGACGCAATAGCTAAGGCTGTTGGAAAACTCAGCGATATTGTCCAGAAGGATGGCTCCCCACCCAGAGGCTCTACACGTTCGGGACGCTCTACCAGAACCGGGTCGACGCATAGATATTCAAGTTCAGCAAGAAGAATCAAAGCTTTCGCAGAAGCAGCTGCAGCAAAACAGCAAGCGGAGTACGATCTCTTGATCGCCGAGAAAGAGATCGAGAGGAGACAATTCGAAGCTGAAGAAGAACGGAGTAAAACGGCCATAAAGGCACAGCACGATCACGACATTGCTGTACTCAGAGCAAAGAAAGTAACAGCAATGGCTAACGCCAAGTTGACCGCGATAGAACAGTCTATCCTTCAGGAAGAAGACAAATTATCAATCCCTTCCGAGGCAGAAGGAAAAAGACACACATACGGGCGCACGCACGTGTGGGTAGAGAACCAACGACATAACGTCAACACGACAACAAACAGAGGGCCAGAGTTTCAACAAGAATTAGATGCAACCTCGAGCCAACGGTGGGAAGACAAATTGGCCGACGTTGCACTGAAGCACAAAAGCTCCATTCCCGAGAGGACTGCGGAACGACACAAAGAACAGTCGTGGATGACGACGGTACAACAATGCATGGGAGCAATCGCAGACACGAATCAACAACTGACAGCAAGTCTCGCCCGACAAAGTTTACCAAAGTGCCATCCTGATACGTTCTCTGGAGATGTAACGATGTTTCACCCATGGAAGAATGCTTTTAAAGCATGATGATCCGCGACGCTGATATTTCACCAGATCAGGAGATGAATTATCTGCACAAGTATACCAGAGGAGCACCGCAAGGTCTGGTTGACAACTTTCGGAAGCGCCAATATAATAGTTCATTTAAACTTCTGAAGGAAGTCTGGGTCGAACTGGAAAGACGTTTTGGCAATGCAGCCGCCATTACTTTCGCTTTGTTGGAGCGTCTACGAGAAACAGCGAAATTTGAGGAGAAGGAGAAGAGAAAATTACAAGAGTTTTCCGACCTGTGCGCCGACGTGGACTACCAGCTTGAACAACTCCCCGGTTTGGCATGTTTAAACTATCCGAATGCCATACAACCAATTATACGAAAATTGCCAGCATCTCTCCGGTACGAGTGGGAAAAGGAGGTCGTAAAGTTCGCCCTAGAAAATCACGACGCCTATCCGAGCTTCCACGCCCTCGCTGTGATGATCGAAAAATAAGCGAGATTAAAGAACCATCCAAATGTTGCAACTAGAGAAGTTCCAAGAGATGAGAAAAGGAAACCCCGTTCGTGGAATCCACTCGAAGAGAACACGGTTCTGAAAGGAAATGCTGAGATGCACAACGCTGAGATCGCAGAAAAATATTGTCCTTTTCACGACTGCAAGGGTCATATCCTACCGGAATGTAAAGCATTCGAGTTGAAAACGTTGCAAGAAAAGACGGGGTGGATAAGAAAGGCTGGACTTTGTTTTAGATGTCTGTCAGATAAACACATCGCCAAAGAGTACAAAGCCGTCGTCAAATGTGTAAAATGCGGCAGCGATCGCCACCAGGTACTGCTTCATCTGGAGAGGAAGAAGGAAACCAAGGCCGATGGCGAGGAGATTGGCTCTGCGTGTACAAAACTATGCGATGGTACCAAGGGAGGATTGTCGCGTAGTAAAATCGTCCTTATGGACATCTTTCTCCAGAACAAACCCAACGATGTTCAGAGAGTGTACGCGTTGATAGACGAGCAAAGCAACGCTTCGATGATCAGTCCAGCATTGGTACATAAGTTGGGTATAGTAGGCAAAAAAGAGAGGTATTTTCTGTCCACCTGCAGCGGCTCCAAAGAGGTGAAGTTCGGACGTCGAGTTCCTGGACTGATGATGAGGTCTATAGAAGGAAAGTCATCGAAACTGCCCACCTTGATCGAGTGTGACCACATTCCTCAAGAGAAGAGAGAGATTCCTACACTAGAGATAGTGAAGCAGTTTCCTCACCTACAAGAAATCAGCCATGAAATCCCACCGTTCGATCCAAAGGCAGAGGTCGGTATTTTGATTGGTCGCGATGCTCCAGAGCTCATGAAAGTGAGAGAATTCAAGAATGGTCCCAAAGTCGCCCCGTGGGCACAGAAATTGTCGGTTGGTTGGACTGTTTCCGGCCAGGTATGCCTAGACCGGCTAGGTGGAGCCGTTCACGTTTCTACGCATCGTACTATCATATACAACGAACGTGCGGACCCTATCAATTCCTCACGCAGCCAAAGTGCGAAAGAAGCAGATCCGCAGCTGGTCATCCACGAAACCGTTGTACGTCACGAATTTACTTCATGCCCAAACAAATTCGTCATCAAAGAAACGTTCGGAAAACAGGGAAGTTCCGACAACATCTATCATACGACCACCCACGACGACGAAGCGACATTGTCCGTGGAAGACCGACGATTCCTAGAGATTATGGAGAAAGAAACTTGCAAAAACGAACATGGGAATTGGGAAATGCCATTACCCTTTCGGTCGCGTGATGTAACCTTAACAAATAACCGAGAGCAAGTCGTTAATCGATTTAACAGCCTACTGCGCTCTTTGGCACGAAATCCCCAAATGAAGAAAGATTACTTCGAGTATATGGACAAACTGTTTAAAAGGCATCATGCCGTCCCAGTGGCACCTAACGAAGTTTCTCACTCGACCAGAGAAGACGTAGCTAATCGTGGGAATGTTTGGTACCTGCCGCATTTTGGGGTGTATCACCCGAAGAAACCGAGGCAGATCAGGGTAGTCTTTGACTCGTCCGCTGAATTTCAAGGAGTCTCGCTGAATAAAGAACTACTACCCGGTCCCGACGTTCTAAACAGTCTACACGGAGTCCTGATTCGTTTTCGTCAAGAGAACATTGCAATAATGTGCGATATTGAACAGATTTTCCATTGTTTCCATGTCACTCCAGCACACAGAGAGATGTTACGTTTCCTCTGGTTTAAGGATAACGACTGGGAGAAAGAGATTGTCGAGTACCACATGGTTGTCCACCTGTTTGGCAACACATGCAGCCCAGCAATCGCCACGTTTGGCTTGAGAAAAACTGCCGATGACGGCGAGGAGAAGTTTGGACGGGCAGCGAAGGAATTCGTTCACAACGACTTTTATGTGGACGACGGGCTAACATCTCGCCCTACCGGAGAGGAGGAGGAGGCGATAGATCTGGTAAAGAGCACTCAGGAAATGCTCGCTGCGTCAAACCTACGACTCCACAAAATCGTATCAAATTCCATCGATGTCATGGAAGCGCTACCAAAGCAGGACCGTGTTGCAAACGTGAGAGACCTGGACCTACACACAGATCCCCTCCCAGCACAACGCTCCTTGGGAGTGTACTGGAATTTGGAGAAAGGCGCCTTCACGTTTCGAGTTTCCGTGTCAGAGAAGCCTTACACGCGCCGAGGTGTTATAGCAGTTGTCAATTCAGTTTACGATCCACCGGGTTTCGCGACCCCCGTGACGCTAAAAGGTAAAATTTTATTGCGCAAACTGGTGTCTATGGGAAACAAAGGGCGTAACGAAGATCCTCCTCTTGGATGGGATGATCCTCTCCCCGAGGGTCTAAGCAGAGAATGGCGGCCTTGGAGAGACTCTCTTATCAAGCTGGAAAGCGTTCTCATTCCAAGATGCTACCATGCACCCAGAATCGTTCGGCGACGTTGCTCGAGCGGAAATACACGCGTTCTCAGATGCAAGTCAGGACGCAATCGGTGCCACGGTATATCTAAGGCAAACTAACCACAGTGGAGAAGCGAGCGTGTCACTCATGTGCGCACACGCAAAGCTAGCCCCGAAAAGAGCGACGACTATCCCAATACTAGAGCTCTGTGCCGCGGTGTTATCAACCCGTGCCGTCCAACGAATGCTGGAAGAACTGAGATCTGTCGTAGACGAAGTCGTTTTCTACACCGATTCAAAGGTAGTCCTGGGTTATATCCAGAATGAGAACCGACGGTTTTACGTCTACGTTGCTAACCGGGTGCAATTTATCCGAAAGGTCTCCAAACCATCGCAGTGGAGATACGTAGATACCGCTATCAATCCCGCCGACCTCGCTACCAGGAGTTTATCCGCGGAACACATAACGGATTCACGCTGGTTTAAAGGTCCAAAGTTCCTAAGCGACGCATTACCTCTAGCTCCAGTCGACGGTGGAGAATCTATGTTATACGACGATGACCCAGAAATTAGACCCCAGATCGTTGTCCACACAATAAGATTGCAAGGAGTAAAAGAACCAAACTCGGACAGATTTAAGCGTTTCTCTGAATGGTCTTCTCTGCGTCGAGCCCTAGCAAACCTAATGGTTAAAGCAAGAGAATTTAAGAACCACCGGAAAGCACCCACGCCTGAAGATAACAATGTCGATCGTTTACGCCCACCAAACCAACTACCAAGTCATGTGAAAACTACTCAGCTCCCGAGAGCTCCGTTAGCAGCAGAACTAAAACAGGCCGAAGTAATCATGATCAAAACAGTTCAGACCGAAAGTTTCGCCACTGAAATAGCAATCCTCCAAAAATCGCCGTTAAAGGACGGTAAGCTCAACAAAAGTACCAAGAGCAACCTAAAGAAGTCTAACGTATACCGCCTAGATCCGTTCCTGGACGACCATGGAGTTCTCCGAGTCGGAGGACGACTTCGCCGTTCAAGCGAGGAATTCGTAGAGAAACATCCTGCTATTTTACCAAAGGTACACCATCTTTCAAACCTGGTAATTGGCCATTATCATGAAAAAGTTCATCACCAAGGGCGACAGATCACTAGAGGTGCAGTACGTCAGGCAGGATTTTGGATAGTCGGAGTCAGACGTATGGTATCCAAGTTGCTAAACCTCTGTGTGACATGCAGAAAATTGCGAGGAAAAGCCCTGACGCAACACATGGCTGACCTGCCATCCGACAGGACGGAGATTCCACCCCCCTTTACCAACGTCGGTTTCGACGTGTTCGGTCCGTGGACCATACATACTCGAAAGTTGAGAGGCGGAGCTGCGAGCTCTAAGCGATGGGGACTCGTTTTTACCTGCCTAAATAGCCGTGCAATCCACGTAGAAGTCTTAGAGACAATGGACGCTAGTTCGTTCATCTGCGCTCTGCGACGCTTCCTCTCCATCCGTGGGCCAGTATCAAAACTGAGATGCGATCGCGGGACCAACTTTGTCGGAGGGAAGTCTGAACTAGACGATGCTCTACGAGAAATGGACCACAAGTCGATAGAGAGATATGTTACCGAGCAAGACAGCGAATGGATTTTTTAATCCCCCTCACGCATCACATTTTGGAGGAGTGTGAGAGCGGCAAATTGGAACCATACGCCGTATTTTAGACGTAATGTTGAATAAGATCGGACCTTCGCAGCTCACGCATGAACTCCTCGCGACATTCATGGCAGAAGTAACTGGAATCGTGAACGCCCGTCCCATAGCCGTACTACCAACGGACATCGACGAACCGCAGTCACTGACCCCCGCCATGCTCTTGACAATGAAGACAAGACCACTTCTTTCTCCACCCGGCGTCTTCGTTCACCAAGACCTCTACTCCCGTCGACGTTGGAGGAGATCACAATATCTCGCCGACCAGTTTTCGATTCGCTGGAGGAATGAATACCTTCAAACGCTCCAATCGAGACCCAAGTGGAACGAACACCACCCTAACCTCAAAGTCGGCGACATTGTCATCGTCAAAAGCGAAACCCATCGAAACCAGTGGCCTATGGGAAAAGTCATTGAAGCAACGAAGAGTGAAGACAATAAAGTCCGGAAAGCAGCGGTAATGATGTGGAGAGACGGGGAGAAAAAGAGCTACATGCGCCCAATTAGCGAACTTATCTTTCTCGTACATTTTACAAATAACGCGTGACTTGATAAGTAGCAAGGACTTTGTCCTTGGGCGAGGAGTGTGACGTTTCGAATCTAGCAAAACAGTAATTTAAATATAGACTCATCCGTAACTAACTATGCGCATAACTAACTAGGCACTGGCAAATAAATAGGGCCAACAGAGAACGAGTTTTCACTGCCTCTGTCAATACACGGAGAACACTAGTTGGAGTACATGCGGAGAACACCTTGGAGAGAACTTACTAACACGGAGAACACTTTGGAGAGAACTTAAAATGGAGAATACGTCGAAGCTATCAAGATCTCGTAGGAATTAAAGACGTAAGTTAACTAGTATACACGATATTACGCTCGTGAATATAATACTCGCTTGTATCTTTCGTAGTTATTTAAATTTGTGTACTGCATGTCTTATAGTTTTCACCGATGGATGCTCGGTTTATTCAAGATAAAGACCTGTTATTTACATTAAATAAAACTGTGAACTATATATCTGAGTATTCCGTTGGTTGACACTGCGTTCCCTCCTGGCGACAAGCTACTCCCTTCAAAGATGTTGTCTTTCTGGTAGAAGCACTGTCCGGTGTTAATTCTTTTAAATGGTTATTAAATGCGGCTTTGAAAGTCGAAAATCCCTGTTGGATTGTGTATTCTATTTGAAGTGGCAATAATCGTAAAGATATATGTATGTTTCTACATACTGTGTGATCTGAATTATGAAAAGAAATCGACAGCCAAGTGTCAATTTTTGTAGTGGATGATCTGCTCAAAAGGAGTTTGGACTTGGAGAAAAGGTGAATTTATACACATGTAGTCGTGCACGAACAGTAGCCGTTTCCAAGCTTTTTCATTCTAGTGCCCCCTCGGGACATGTTCAAAATTGGTTTATTGACCCCCACCTTACATTTGTGATGACACTTTTTTTTTCCGTTTTGAAAATATTTGAATTTTGGGTCTCTTAAGTGGAATTTCCTGCGTTTTGACTAATTTTGAGGACACTTGAGCAAAAGATAAGAGTCTTAAAATCTTTAAATATATAACATATTTTGGTTTAAATCAGATCAGGGCTTGAGGGCTGTAGTGAGAGTGAGGGTTAGTGTATTTATGCCCGAGTCAGATGGGGAATTTGCCTACATTTGATTATAATTCTCGGTGGGCAATGAGATGGGCAATTTGCCTACATTTGATTATAATTCTCGGCCCCAGGGTCGCACTTTTGAACATTTCATTTAAAAAAATTCAAATCCCGCACCTTTTGCCCGGCCTCCCCCCCAGGCTTAACACCGATTTGTGCATTATTGGGGGGGGTGGGGGGGGGGGGTCACCCTCCCAACTTTTACAAAACTGCAAATATTTGGAAAATTCACTGGTCCATTCACAACCATGTTCCCCCATGCAGGGCCTTTCTTAAATTGGTAGGGTGGGAAAATGCCCTGGCATCAGCTGGTGGACTCTGTATTTCCATGGGTTGATTGCTTTTCTTAAACATTCCTTGGGAAGCATAATTATGCATAGTTTTGTGCCAGTTATGATCAAATAGTTTCAACAGGGGTGACAACGATCCCAGTGGAACCACCATTACAATGAACTTCTCCAATGGCACTGCCATTACTCAGAATAATTTTGCATACTAAATTAAATTGCTAAATTATTACAACCAGTATTTCTGGGTACTGTGACTTAAGCCAATGCCAAGGCCTTTTCCCACACTGCCAATTTCAAAAAGGCCCTGGGAATGCAGTGGCGGATTAACACTCTGAAGCCTGAAGACGAGTCTTTGGTATTTTATTCTGGCTTAAAAGCCAGATGATTCTATTCAGCACAGGGAGAGGTCCAGGTGTCAAAGTGTTAACCCTTCCAGGGCTGGGGGCAAAGAATATTTTAGGGCTGGTCACGACACTTTCAATTGGCTGGCTACTTTTGGGATTCTTGAACATTAATAAGAATAGAAAATAGATATGCTAGCTCGGATATGAGAATTGAATGTAACTGTTCTTGAAGCCAAATTTCTGAGTTTCCAAGTGAGACTCAAACCCACAACTTTCTGATCACACTAGAGATCAACACTCTAACCATTGAGCTACTGAGACTCAGATGATTTGTATGTAGGTTGTGTTCAATGTATGACATTACTGCTTTGTGCAAGCATAATGATTATGTTAATGTCATAATGCATGTTAAGAGAATCAATGAATCAGATACTGTATGCTAGCTCGGATATGAGAATTGAATATAAAAGGTTTTCGAGCCATTTTACTCAGAGAAATTTCTGAGTTCCCAAGTTGGACTCAAACCGATAACGTTCTGACCATGGGAGAGACACTCATAACCATTGAGCTACACGCGGACTCAGATTTGAACATTATACTGTAGGTGGCGGTAGAGAAAAAGTTAAAGTACTCCTTATTAACAAAGACAGTTCTTTATCTGTAAGAACACCAAGAGATAAAGAACTTGCTGCGCTTATTGAGTGTTTGATTCAGTCGAGATGGACGCAAGCTATACATATTATAGAAAAACACGATAATCTACTGAATGCCCTAAAAGAGTGTCTACCAAAGCTGGTAAACAGGGAATTTATGGCTTATTGTAAATTGGATAGCACATCGCTGAAATGTAGTAGAGCTGAGGAAGTAAAATCTTTCACCAACGATTTAGTCGTCTATGAAGCTCGCAAGTTCTGTCCTTTGTGGTATGCATGCGTTACTGGCGCGTGTAATGCTCATTTATCACAAGACAAACTTTGTGACGCGACAAATGAAATTGCGCTTTCTACCGCTGTCATCGCAAGGCACAGAAATAGAAGAATGACCACTATGGCAAAAAGAATCTCCGTAATTCTCATGCACAGTGGAGCCAAATCCCAAGACTTTAATAGACTTGCAAATTTTGGCATTTGTATGACCCACAAGCAGACGGTTCGATTTAAAAAAGAGTTGGGAATGAATTTCGACAAAGATGTCAAAACATGGAAAAAGGCGACGGAAGACCATCAAAGCGCACTTGTTTTAGTGCGTGAAATTGTCGAGAAGCAAATTCCTAAATTATCAGGGAACGACATGCAAATTGAAACAATTATGTCATTGGCCAAGCAGAACTTGTGCAACTACGCCACATTCTCTGATAAATTGTTTGAAAAGTTCTCAGAAGTTTTGGGAAAGTAGTTTGGCTCAGACTGGCAAGGAAAGAAGCTGACAGGTGATGATTTACTACAACTAACGTTGAAATTGTCAAATGAAAGACCTCCATCCTACAGGTAGGTTAATTAGCTTAATACTGTAGATGAGAAAATAATTCTACTGTATGCTGATGTTATTTGGACACTGATGCATGCATATATATTATATATATACAGTATATATATATATATATATATATATATATATATATATATATATATATATATATATATATATACAGCATATATATCCAAAATCAAATCTTCCTTAGATTCCTAGAGTGCTCAATGGCCTTATTGGTCAGAGCTTAATACTAATAATAATAGACTGAATGCGTTTATACAAACATTTTACTTCAAGTTTCTGGAGGTGTTCCTCCGTCTTCAGAAAGTTTGAAGACGGAGGAACACCTCCAGAAACGTGAAGTAAAATGTTTGTATAAACGCATCCAGTCTATTATTATTATTAGTATATATATATATATATATATACATATACATATATATATACACACAGTATACCAAAAAAAAACATAGCAGTTTGATTTTTGATTTTCCCCTCAAGATTTTAAATAGCCTAGTGACAAGCCATGAGAAAAAGTGGCAAGTGTAAAATAAGATATAACACTGTAAAAACTGACTGGTTGAATCAACCTATTTCAATTGGTTGTCTCAGACTCACGTTTTGACCAATTTTTAAAGGTTAAAACAACTTAAATTATTGGTTGAAACAACCAAAATATGGTTATTTCAACCAAATGTTTTGGTTGTTTCAACCAATTAAAATTGGTCTGAGTCTGAGACAACCATTAAAATTGGTTGTTTCAACCAATCAGTTTTTACAGTGTACAATGAAACTGCTATTAGTTCTTTTGGTAATGTATGTATGTGTGTGCATGTATAAGTAAATAAATAAATGGTTTATTTCAGATATAAAATGGCACCTTCAAGATGAAATACTTTATATTTACAGAATGGATGTTAAATAGATAATCAAAGAGCTAAAAACTAACTACGACTAAAATTTAACTACAGGTTATCGATTTGAATTAAAATAGCTAATATTCGCTGGGAAAAAATGTATGTATGTACGTAAAAAATGTATGTATGTACGTATGTACATATATATATATATATATATATATATATATATATATATATATATATATATATATATATATATATATATATATATATATATATATATATATATATATATATATATATATATATATACACATATATATATATATATATATATATATATATATATATATATATATATATATATATATATATATATATATATATATATATATATATATATATATATAATCTTAAAGGTCTCACTGTTTTAATTTCTTTATAGGATAGTGGCGGATAACATAGACTTTACTGTCAAAGCCAGAGTACAAACCAAGCTGTCCAAAAACCAATCCATTCACTGGTGCAACCAATTTGCAATCAAAGACCGCATAGTACCAACTGAAAGTCAGCTAGCAGACCACTCCCACTCCCAGAAACCACTGTCTGAGTTACAACTGTCTGAGTTGTTACCTAGCCAGGAAGTGATGATGGAAATCGAGAAAGATTTTGTACTTCTTGTATCCCGAGTTATTACACTATACCTCATCAAATTTAAGTTCCTAAGACCAGTTGTAGTACACAACATTCCCCACAAGTACACTGAAGAAACTAGAAAAAAATCAGAAGTGGTAAGATACACAAGCATTTTTAGTAATGTTTATAAACGCCAGGTTACAGTAGACTGGACATAGACCAGAATGTACTGTATTACCATCCCTTGTAGGGGCTGAATTGTATGATAGTACAGTCTAACAGTAGACTAGACAATAGGCCCTTGCAACATAAGTGTAGAATATTGGGCATGGCAAATTCTCTGCTCTTGTGACCTCCCTGCCTTCTGAACAAGATTTTATTGCTTTTTTTTATCTTCAGTGTTCACTTGGCCTTGAGTTCCTGAACCCAAATGTGGCTTCTGAAATGGCACACGTTCTTATGAGAGATCAAGATGCTTACATTCCTGTATTAAAGCAAGATGAAAAAGTACTGTGGCAAGATCGAATCTTTTTCGATGGTGACCAGCTAACAGAAGAAAGAGCAAGGAATGTACAATCCATTTTCAAAGATGGGGACAATGCAGTTGATAGAATTGAAGGACTTAACCCTGTACATGCTGATTGGCATGCCAAATTTAATTTGTATCAGGTAATGTTTTGTGTGATGGTTGTTTTACAGCCTCATTCACACGACCGTGAACTCTCTCTTAATGGACACCTCTTCTTTATAGATTATTTACTTAATAACTCTCTCTAAGATGGACATCTTTCTAACACAGTTAGAGTCAGCCCGAAAAGTGCTAGTCTCCCCCACAGTCGTATTCAGGGAGGCAGTAAAGGTGCCTATAGAGAGAGTTTGCTATACATATTTAATTTGAGAATATACTTACATGTATAAATCAGCTTGAAAATTAGTTTTATTTTTTTAATATTACCGGTAGATTGAAAACAAGTTGTTCCTAAAAGAATCAGCAAGTAAATTGGAACCACTCAAGCATTAATGAATAGGACAGGAAAAACTAATGCTAAAAAGGGTGCAGATACTGATTTTAATCCATACAAGGACTTCCATGATCGAGAGGTTGAAGGACATATTTTAGCATCATTTATAGTCTTTGCTGGAATGGAATCCATTGAGGGTAATAATTATTATCATTAATGTATATGGCAGTGGTGCTGAGAGGTCCGAATACAGAAATCTTGCAAGCTGATTGGTTCATAAGTGGTTAGATATTTCCCATATCTGCCCACTCAGAGCTGAAAGATATACTGTAAAAATTTAGTGTATCAGAGATAAAGAACCCAATTACAAATGCACTTTGATACTCTTCATAGTAAAATTCTGCAAAACTAATTACTACTACTTATTGACCAAGCGTGAGGTCTGTACTAGTGAAATATTGGACCTTTGTTTTTTACACATTTTTTCTCATACTCTTGCAGTATTTTACTATGAAGTGTTTTACTACTGTGGATTTAGCACTGCATCATGTTGCATTGTCATGAAAAATGCAATACTTATCATCTCTTGTAATAATTACTATTTTATACAGATGTTCCAGCACATATTACATTGCCTTTGGTCTCCACCAGTAAAGAGGAAAAGAGAAAATGGTTGCATGATACAACACATGCGTATGTCAAACAATTTCTCTTCGTATCAAATGAATTATCAGAAATTACAGAACGCGTGCAAAGGCTACAGGTTGACCAATTAGCAAATGGCAAGAGACACATCTGTGAAGCAGGGTGTGGTCGTGTATACAAGACTAAAGTTACAAGGAAGAGGTATGTATATTTTTGTGTTTTGAAAATGTTGATAATTATTTGTTGCAACTAATTGATTGTTTAATATTCGCAGACACTATAAACAGAAACATCCTAACTTTATTCCTGAACCAGTCACTCCAGCACTTCAGACCGTAGAGAAAGACATGGAGGACTACAAGTTCAACTACCATCAGGCAAAGTTGAGGGTTGGCTTGCTTCTATTTGACATCAATGATGCTATCAAAGAGGGTGATGGTGAGCGTATTTTCAGGTTATACAAGATTGCTTTGCTCTTGTATAAATGTTATGGAAGTACAAAGTATTCTTATACCACTTTGCTTTTCCTTACCAAAGTCACTGCTCTACTGCCCAAGGTTAAAGCTTAATATGGAATCGGTTTTGTAATAAACATGGCAGAAAAGGGAGAAATGTCTCCCTGGATCTTCATTTGGAGCATTTGAATGGATTTATGAAAGCATGTGTGAAAACTGTAGGGGCAAATCTTACAAAAGAGTTTGCACAACGAATTGCTCGATCAGTAAATGCAATGGAATACATCATTGATGGCTTTGATGAAGAGAGTGGATGTAACGGCACTAAAGCACATCACAAACTTAAAGACCCAGCAGAAGAAGTTAAACAAATAACAGCTGACTTACTCTGTGTGAAAGCATTTCATAAGATGAATGGAAGAGAAGGATACCAATCTTTCCCTAAATTTAACAGTAATCTTTTAGCAAACCTTGATTACAATGAACTGTACAGATGGATAACGGAAAAGTTTCGTGTCTGGGAAACAATGTATGAAACAGATTGAGTTGGAAATAGTACTGCAGACTACAGTGAGTACTGTACAAGTAGTTACATGTACCACTGATACTGTAACATTGCAATTTTATGTTTTGTAGAATTTTTATTGTAAATATTGTTTATATTGGACAGTCAATGTATATAAGTGTAATCCATTTACTAGTGTAATTGTTTAAAGTATGTACAGTATTTAAATAGATGCATGGCCCTCATCAATTGTGTCCAGGTCACTATCACTGTTTGAAGAATCAAAATAACTTTCAAAGTACATATCTCCATGATGGCCACTATTTACTTGATTTGGGACATCTGTAACTTCACTCAAGTTCTCCGCTAAAGATATGTCATCTAACACCTCATTAATGATAACTAGGATCTCTTTAGCATGTTCTAATGAGAACACAGGCATAGTGTTTGTAATATCTTCAAGCGTATACATTACAGCACATTTTTCAACAATGTTAATTATTAGATAGTCTGACATGCCATGTGTACTTTGACCATCAAAGAGAAGTATCCCATCACTACTTAGTGATGCTTGATACTCCTTAAGTGCCTGAAATAAGTCTTCCTTCTGTTCTGGTGTGACTGGCCTTTTGATGGGTATTTGAGGATTGTTGCAAATACATGTATCTTCAAACGGAAATAAAACTCTGGTGCAATTACCTTCAACTCCATTTCTTGGCACAATTGGAGCAACACAAATGCATTATACCTACAGTTTCTAGTTCTGCAGAAAGTGGACCAAAAAGAGCTTCACGTAAACATGTTTCACTCCTAACAAATGTTTTGATTTCTGGTTCACATCGTGCTAACTTTTGGCCATGAAAAATTACAATGTTGTGACTTAAAGTTCCATTGCGGCCAGCTCTTCCAGCCTGTTGTATATGGTCAATTAAACAATAAGCTGGACCCATATGTACCACATAGTGTACATTAGGAAAATTTACTCCCATCCCTAATGCTGAGGATGCTATCACCACTCTTGCATTTCCATTACCTTTCTTAAAGCTTTCCATTACTCTGGTCTTGTATTTTTCAAAGGTCATGGCGTGATATGTTGTCACCAGCCTGTTTGATGGAATTTTTGGTAGGTTAGGCACATATGCAGAATCACGCAGTTTGCTCAGAATATACCCTTGAACTAAAGCAATGTCATTGTATGTGTTGCAAAATATTATAGTGTTGGGTGTGTCTATGCCATTTTCTTTGATGACATTTACTAGCCAATCAAGACTTTCCAATTCTTTTGATCGGGTTGTTGATATTGTTGTATATCGGTGTTTTTCCTGTCTGGACTGATACTAAATACCTTTGGAGACTTCATTTGGAGTTTCTTTACAATAATATTTTGAAGATTTTTTCCAGCTGTGCCAGTCAATGCAAGCATTGGGACACCTAATACAAAAGGAATAGAAGATTGTTTATTAAACTTATAAAAAATACTTACATATATTGTCCTACAAAAATAAACTCTAATGTGTTTCACGATAATCGACATATTAAAACATATAATTAATAACACATTTAATAGTGGCAAAAACAATAATACACTAAAGCTATTTTTAAATATATAAAAAATTTTTTTTTTTTTATTATCATTATTATATTTATTACTATTACTATTATTAATATTCCTGTATTACTATTTGATTATTATTATTTTTATTACGATTGCTATATATTACTATGACTATGACTATGATGATTATTATTAGTATAGGCAATAGTATAATTTCGAGTGCAATTACGCAAAAACATGCACGAATGAGTTTTTCAAAGACTGCAAATTACTCTGGTCTTGTATTTTTCAAAGGTCATGGCGTGATATGTTGTCACCAGCCTGTTTGATGGAATTTTTGGTAGGTTAGGCACATATGCAGAATCACGCAGTTTGCTCAGAATATACCCTTGAACTAAAGCAATGTCATTGTATGTGTTGCAAAATATTATAGTGTTGGGTGTGTCTATGCCATTTTCTTTGATGACATTTACTAGCCAATCAAGACTTTCCAATTCTTTTGATCGGGTTGTTGATATTGTTGTATATCGGTGTTTTTCCTGTCTGGACTGATACTAAATACCTTTGGAGACTTCATTTGGAGTTTCTTTACAATAATATTTTGAAGATTTTTTCCAGCTGTGCCAGTCAATGCAAGCATTGGGACACCTAATACAAAAGGAATAGAAGATTGTTTATTAAACTTATAAAAAATACTTACATATATTGTCCTACAAAAATAAACTCTAATGTGTTTCACGATAATCGACATATTAAAACATATAATTAATAACACATTTAATAGTGGCAAAAACAATAATACACTAAAGCTATTTTTAAATATATAAAAATTTTTTTTTTTTTTATTATCATTATTATATTTATTACTATTACTATTATTAATATTACTGTATTACTATTTGATTATTATTATTTTTATTACGATTGCTATATATTACTATGACTATGACTATGATGATTATTATTAGTATAGGCAATAGTATAATTTCGAGTGCAATTACGCAAAAACATGCACGAATGAGTTTTTCAAAGACTGCAAAATAGCACGAGTCCGAAGGACGAGTGCTATTTGCAGTCTTTGAAAAACTCATGAGTGCATGTTTTTGCGTAATTGCACGAGAAATTATACTATTACTTATTAATGATATGCTTGGAATTTTTCGAGACCAATAACAACACTTCCGCTTCGGAACATCCGCTTTATTTATATTGGTCAATTATTAAACAATAAAGGTCACGCGGTTCTTCAACAGTTCAGCAATGAAAGCGAAGCAGACATGCAGCCGTTTTACATAGCAAGCTTTTGTTTATAAATATACAACAGTTTAATAAAGAATTACAAAGCAACAGATCGCCAAAAAAAGTTTGAAATTGAAATACCCTTACAAAAATTCCACATGATTCACATGTGATCACACGTTCCAAAAACACATGTGGAATATCCACATGTGTAATATTCACATGTGATCACATGTGGAATATTCACATGTGATCACACGTTCCAAAAACACACGTGGAATATCCACATGTGGAATATTCACATGTGATCACATGTGGAATATTCACATGTGATCACACGTTCCAAAAACACATGTGGAATATCCACATGTGATCACATGTGAAAATTTCACATGTGATCACACGTTCCAAAAACAATCGTTCCAAAAACACGTTCCAAATGGAATATCCACATGTGATCACATGTGGAATGTCAACATGCATCATGCATGTAGGTAGCACTCCGCATAAAAACGAAACAAACTGCATATAGTTAAATAAATTTTATTATACAAAAATTTTACAAATCAATAAAATAAAGCTGCTATAATTTTCTTTTCACTAAAATCATATAACTTCTATGATCTTTTAAGCTTTGCATGATGCGAAGTAATCTATTTGAACTAATTAAAACATTTGTGGGATTCACCATGTACAGTATGTATTTTAGTTGATCTGAGCTTTTGGCCCATTTAGCTCGAGTCATATTAATTCATCATTTCTTTTTAAAAAACTGTCCAAAGGTGGACCTGAACTAAGCAGTGTGAAAACCCAGAAATAATGCAAATATAGACATGGTGAATTCCAAAAAAGCTTATCTTAAGTACAAAGATTAAAATATTGTATGTAAATATGTGCATAAATACATGTACCTGGATTTCATTTAGAGTGTTTATTAAAAAATAAGGTACAATAATATAGTTCAAAATATTAAACACAAAAGTGTGTCCAACCCCTTGCATTTAATTCAGGCATAATAGGTAACAAAATGAAATAATTTTAGAGTATTGATCTCCTAGTCAATAAGGAAATTATACTTTCTTGCCTCCACGATGGAATTAAATGCAGAGTCATTTTTAAAACACCCCATAAAAATTGAAATGATAGGTTGGGTCTAACCTCATAAATGTCCTATAATATCTACATCTGTTCCAATTACATTTTTCTTGCCTCCATGGCATTTCTCTCATCTTTACACTTTTGCACCATTGACACTTTGCACAAGGTTACAGTGCCACTTGGGAACCTTTTATGGACTTCAGCTACAGTGTAAATAGAAAAGAGATACAAACAAATATGACATCAAAATCAACATCCTCTTTGCTTAAATATGTACTGATATTTTAATTTTGCTCAAAACATTATATTATTATAAATTATACTGTACTTATTATTGTCAGCTCATTACTAGAGATGAGCTATTTAATCGAAAACTAATCTGCAAAGCCATATACATGTAATCAGCCAATTTGCAATAATTGGTAATCAGCTGATTATTGTATAATAAATATTAGTACATTAACTCTTTCACACATGGAGCTAATGTGAATCCAAAATATGCAATGAATGTGTATAGTATTCACCATGAGCCATTCTCTTTTCACTCTGCTAGCAAAAACCTTGATTTCTGTTATATTTCAAAAATATTGTATGCTCCTTGCAATCCCATGACACATTGAAAATAACTGTGCACTAGGGATTGGTAACCAACAACATATCAATAAGCACTACTGTATATGCCAATTAATCGGCCTATTAATCTGCTTCAGTAATCGACAATTTTTGTAATCACTCATCTCTACTCATTACTTTTATGACTGCTAGTAATAGTACACTACTAGAAGTTAATATTGCAAGGCCTTTTACCAAAATATATAAAAAGAATATTATAACATAGTGACATAAAGATATGAATTCTATTTGAGTTGTGAAAAGGATATTAAATTACAAAAGAGCATAGCAAATTTATTTAGTGAAATTTGTTTTCATCACCATGTCATTTTCTTTTTAGAATCTAGATTAAAATTATGCAAAAAGTAGTCAGCAGCAATAAGGATCTGCAGGGTCCAGTTGTACGAAGCCTGTATAGCGAATAAAATTTAAGATCACTTGTTCAAAGCATGTATGGCACACTATACCTATCCACCGGATAAGCTATCCAGGCTTTGTATAACCAGGCCCTGTAGGGCAACTTTTATTATTGTATTCTTGGTTTTATTTTTTAATTGTTATTTAAGGATGAAAAGGTTCTCATACATGTAGATTTTTTAACATAAATTGGAATTCATGACAGCAATACACTTTTATTAATGCCTAAACCAAAATATATTGCTCTGATAAAGTGCCCCTGCTATTTGGGGATTACTGTGAGCCCCCCTAATGAAGCTGAGCACATGGCAACATCCCGAACAATTTTAATAATTTAGGTTTACTTAATACAATAGTTTAGGCTGCCGAGAAAACTGTGTTGCTTACAGATCAAATTTATGAGTAGGATCAGGATTAACAGTATTAAACCACTCTTTGAGACATATATACATACATACATCTTACTGTATTTATAAAGCAACGCAATATGTTAAGAGCTTTCAACTTACTTTTAATAACTAAAAAACAATAATAATTTGCACTATTATACACTAACAATATTCACTGTGCTTACCGTTGGCATACTTGACACGATTTAAATAAGCCTTCCATTCTTACTTTGGGTCGTTTAACTTCTGGATTTCAGAACAAAACCATACTTTCCTTAGTTCCTTGTTTGGGTCATTGATAGCGAATTGTCAGGAAAAACTCCTCTGGGCGTCAAGACGCTTGTCTGGGTTAATAGTCGCCATCCAATAAACGAATACGTACTTCATCGTATAAAAAAGCTTGAAGCAAACCTACTTCGAATAACTTTTTAGAAAGATATAAACTCCTAGTAAACGTATAAAGCAATGAACTGAATGACACATCAGACATGAGGATAATGCCTTCGCTAAATGACGCTAATTGCTTAGACTCAAAGCTGCCGCGGACCCAGTCACGTGGGAGAAACTATTGTCATGCTTTGTAAAAAACAACCTAAAAATTATTTTATTGGGAATGCTGCGTGGCGAAAATAAGCAAAACAAACTTAATTTTTAATCTTGAGATATTTAAAACAAGAAAATCTTGAGTACATTTGAGTAGATTAAGCAAATAATATAAATGCTTGTTCGATTACTCGTGAATTCTCACTACCCGGTGTCGTGCAAAACGGAAGTTATGCTCATGTTATGAACCGCAGGCTCACAAATAAACCATCAACATTCCATCAAGCGATTGATCAGACGAGATGGAAACAAACACATGAAGTCCCTAGCCTTTTTCAAAGATCTTGTCCAGGAGGACAGATGTTTGACTGCTCTGAAAGTATGGATCCTATACAAGACAAACGTAACCTTTGTTGGTACATCATATTAAATTGAATGTTGGTGCAACATAATTAAAGAGAAGTAAAAAATAAAGATAAAATATTCAACAAAAATATTTCAATGACTTTGATATTTCAAATCAAGATCTTTCTATCAAGGTAATGCAGTCATTTTATTGATTTCTATTTTTGGTGTTTTAAATGGAGCCTGTTTTGCAATAGATTGTGTTTAGACCTTGGATGGCTTGGAATCAAAATTGTTTTAAATCCATGAGCTTTAATTGGCACAGTATTATGGTAGATTGTGGTAGTACAACCAGCTTTATTCAGAAAATGCAATTATTTGATGTTTAGTTAACCAGTTTCTTTAACCTGCTGAAAAAATATTGTTGGTAGTTGTTTAGATGCTGTACTGGTGATATACAATATTGTTGGTGTACTGAATATCGATCAGTATTGAAATTCCTGTACAACCCAGCTTTATTCAGGCAATGCAATTATTTGATATTTTAATTTAGCTAGTTATGTTACCCATTCCTGCAGAGGCTGGCCTTAACCGGTCCTTTGCTGAAAAAATATGGTTGGTACTGGTGCTGTACTGGTGGTATACAATATTGTTGGTGTACTGAATATCAGTATTGAAATTTGAATATCAGTATTGAAATTCTTGTACGACCCACCTTCATTTAGACAATGCAATTATTTGATGTTTAGTTTAAGTATACCCATTCCTGCAGGGACTCCTTAAACGGTCTCTTTAATCTGCTGGGAAAATATGATTGGTAGTGGTTTATATGCTGTACTATACAATATTGTTGGTTTACTGAATCTCGATCAGTATTGAAAATCCTGTACAACCCAGCTTTATTCAGGCAATGTAATTATTTGATATTTTAATTTAGTTAGTTATGTTACCCATTCCTGCAGAGGTTGGCCTTAACCGGTCCTTTGCTGAAAAAATATGGTTGGTACTGGTGCTGTACTGGTATACGATATTGTTGGTGTACTGGATATCAGTATTGTAATTCTTGTACGATCCAGCTTCATTTAGACAATGCAATTATTTGATGTTTAGTTAGTTAAGTATATCCCATTCCTGCAGGGACTCCTTAAACGGTCTCTTTAATCTACTGGGAAAATATGATTGGTAGTGGTTTATACTGTATGCTGTACTGGTATACAATATTGTTGATTTACTGAATATCAGTATTGAAATTGTTGTACAACCAAGCTTTATTCAGACAATGCAATTATTTGATGTTTAGTTACTTATGTCACCCATTCTTGCAATTTTGTCCCTTTTTTTCTGCAGAAAAAAATTGTCTGACCGTTAGCCAGAATAAAATTATGTTATGGCTGTTGCAGGAAATAACTATCATGTGAGATCTTCCTTACCGCGCTTGAGCATAGGGAGGAAAACCAGATAACTGAACAAATACTTATATGTGATGTGTCCAGTGTATAATTCCATGTAATTACATCATTTTAGCTATTTTTTGTGTTTATGGCAGATAATGGGGAAGCATCAGTGATCACATGTTAAAATTTCACATGTGATCACATGTGAATCTATTTCACATGTTAACTTCCACATGTGATCACATGTGATCACATGTGAATCTATTTCACATGTTAAACTGCCACATGTGATCACATGTGATCACATGTGATCACATGTGAATCTATTTCACATCTTAAACTTCCACATGTGATCACATGTGAATCTATTTCACATGTTAAACTTCCACATGTGATCACATGTGAATCTATTTCACATGTTAAAATTCCACATGTGATCACACGTGTGAAAGCATGTGGAATTTTTGTAAGGGTATATCCAGCAACAAAGTTCAACATTTAATCTGAATCGCTGCCGATCATGTAAGCACGTCGCCGTTTTTGTGGACGGAAATCCTCGTCTTGATTCGGCACGTTTACTGGTGTTTGTCCTCGTGTGTCCATTGTCGAACCAACTGCAAAGGTTACTTGGCAGTTGTTGAAGACGTTGGAGTTTAGCATCTGATGCTGGCTTTCTTGTCTCAACGTTGTGAAGGCATTGTGGTTCGCTTGGTGAAAACCATAGGAGGCGTGATACTGCATGTTGGCGGCGATGATCAGTCTCGACGGCGTTGTTGTTTGTGGACGAAGCAAGGGACGAAGTCTGCTCGTATAGAGCCGATGATGGTCCAGGCGCATGTTATTTCGTCGAGATATCTTTGAAGATATATCTCGTTGCTCTGCTTCATCTCCTTCGTCGTAATCGTCGAGGGATTGCAGATTACGTTGACCGGTCACCTTTACAATAGACGAACGTTCGACGTTGTGTTTTTTCAACTTGCTAACAACCGTCTTTCGGGCGCTGTGGTTTGTCAGCTTCTTTGGATTTTGCTCCAGCGATGTACCCGCGATGATACGCTTCATCATTTCGTTTATGCGGTTAGTTCCCATGGGTTGTGCTTTGTACCACACGTCGTCCTTGGGTTTGTAATTCACTGAGAGGTAGAAAGGACCAGATGTTTGCAAAGACGTTGGTCGCCGAGACAAATACTCTTTAAAAAGGGATACTGGACATCTTTGAGTGCCCGTTGCAAACATTTTCGGCGTGAAATCTCGGCACTTTTTCGACAGCCCTCCATTTCTTGTTTTCGTCAAACCTTCCGCAAATTCAACGTACTAACAGCCAGTGTCATCTTTGCCAAGTGTGAAATCGTCAACCTTCATGCTGTGATGCTCTTGACGGCCACGCAAACCAAAATACTGGGTGAGTATCCACCACATTGTGTTTACAAGGCTTTCTGGTGTTGTATTGCCGAGTTTTCCTCTTTCCCACAGCTCTTCCTCTTCTTGTTCCGTCAACGCTCTATAGCTTTGTTGTTTCGTTTTCCCCGTCCTTCCTGCCGTAGCTGTCTTGCCTTTCCCTCTATCACTTGTTTAGACGCAGCAAACTCTCGGTCACGAATTATGAACGTTTGATATCCGTGGTGCTTTAAATGCCGGTCTAAGGCAGCTATCATCACACGAAGACTATCCGGCTCGTATTCATCTCCATTCTGGTTACGCACTTCGGCATAAAATTTTTGCAAAACGCCGTCTAGCTCTATCGCTTCATAACTTTCAATCGCCTCAGGAAAGCCTCGTTGTCTAGCCCAACTTTTGAAAACGTTCACCCAAAAGTCAGTACTTGCAGCCGTGTTTTTATTCGTTGCCTTGTTTTGCAATTCTTGAATTTCAGACAATTGAAATTCTGGAAATCTTTGTTTACTGAAAACACCCGCCATGTTTTTTATTTGAAAAGTTTGGCTCCCCAACTTGCAGCTTTCATTGCTTTTCAGCCAATCAGGAAAGACTATTACAGATTTTTGCACCGCTATTACACATTTTTGCACTGCTATTACAGAATTTTGCACTGCTATTACAGATTTTTGCACTGATATTCAGGATTAAGTGAACTGGCATCAGCCAATCACAGTTGAGAAACATCTCAAACCATATTATTATTACTATTATTACATACCCGCCTTGCACAGAGATCAAAGGGTTGACAGATTACCAAAATCTTCTCTAAATAGAAGCAACATTTTCTTGCCTTTCTTTTTCTTGGCTCCCCTATAAAACAACGAGCAATTCCATCAGTTAACTGTGACAGTCGCTTTCTTAAGGTTTATACAATATCTACGTCTAAACAATAAACAGGAGAATCCACCATCGAATTAGTAAGCTTATATACTAAACAGCTTATACATGACATTAATACGATCTGAGGCAGGTAAATTTAGACTGTACTTACCACGTTTCGACTGTATGACATTCATCCACCACAATTAACTCCAAACTCTCGTTCAATTTATTATTGGTTTCTTTCAATAAGCTCTGAAATTTTGGACAAAGAAAGTCTTCGGCAGAACCGAAGACTATATTGTATTCAGCGCCACGGATTCCGTTTAGAACGTTATCTTCCATCGACAGTTTAATCGCAGAAACCCCGAGATCATTTAGTTCATTCAATTGCTCTGCAACAATGCTTTTTAGAGGCGAAATTACGAAAGCCATAGCTCTCTTGTTGGTATCATTCGACAAGCGTTCTTTAGTCAATACAAATAACTGGTAAATAAGGCTTTTCCCAAACCCTGTAGGGAGAACAGCCAAAACATCGTTACCACTTAACAGATTTAATAGTACAGTCTAGCTCCTTTGGGACGTAGTAACCCCAACTCTAGCTTTCATCCAACCCCCCGTGTAATAACCGATAGCTCTCCGACTGATTTCCGAAGTTACGTCATTATCAAAAGGCGTTCGACTTATATCTCTTATAAGTAATAGTAATTACCTTCTCATTTATACACTTAACTCAAACGCCAGTTAGCACTTGTGGGACCTGTAGGTGTACAGAGCATGCGTACAGTAAACTTTAACAAAATGGACGTTCTTTCCAAGGAACTAAAGAGAAATTGATAGAGACACTTTATATTTTTTATCTGAAACCTTGGCTGGAGGAATATAGAGAGCTTGGAGCAATCTAAATGTCTGAATTGGCTGAGATAACTTAGCTCGAATATTATTTGAATAAGGTATGAATATTATATTAGAACCTAGATATTCAAACAGAGTAAGTCATCCTAGAATCATTGCTAACTAAACCCTCGTTTATAGAGCAAGTCAAGATATAGTAAGAAGAATTTAAGATATATTTTAGATGAGGAATCACTTCGAGAAGTCGTGAAAAGAACGATTTTAAGTGTCGAAATATAAAGGCAAAGCGATTTATTACTTTGAAAGCGTTGCTACGCTATCTGTTACTAAGTGTGATATTTGCATATTTATCCTCAGTGCACGTGCAGGAGACAAAAGAGAAACTCATTAGGGGTCATTACGAGGATTACGCGCTTGGGCAAATCTGGGCGAGAAGGTCATTAGCAGTGTTACCATAGCGAAACCGCGTCGCGGCCTTCATTCGTCTCAGGCTCCTTTGAGACCTCCTAACCCTAACTTCCCCCCCCCCCAACCCTAGCTATTACTCAACCCCCCGTGTAATACGTCATAACCAATAGCTCTCCGACTAATTCCCGAAGATCGTCATTATCAAAAGACGCTGGATTTATATAAGTAATATATAGGAACCAATATCAAAAATTATTTTCAATGTTTGAGGTTATTTACAATGAGACTTTGTGGGAAGAATATTTGAAGCTTTGTCGTGAAAAGTGCAACGGTTGTAGGAATAACCATCCAAGTCAGAAACAACATAGTTGCCTGACAGATGATGAGCAATGGACATCGACGTGCTACGAAGAGACCAGGACAAACGTCGATAAACGTATCTGGATAGAGTTCAACGAAGCCGGACAGGCTCTGAAATTACGAAACCAAAGAGACAGTTTAAATAAATACTCTCAAAAAACTTCAGAGACAATGGTCGAGCCGATGGAAATTGACGACTCGCCAAATATTCTTTCTATATCTGTTTCGTTTAGCTGTCCATTAAAGTATCTGTACGAAGTAAAAGACACTGGTGTAAAATTTACGAGTACGATAAAGAATCCTCGGGAGGCTTACGAGGAGTATCTTCTTGAAAAGTCTAGAAACTTAACGACGAAAAGCAATCTGAACTAATGTTATATGTGTTATGACAACATTATCGAGTTAATCCAAAGTTAAATTATGTTTTAAGTTAAACAAGACGCCTGCTTAGGCGTTCACTCGGGCTACTGATTTCTGTAATCTTGGCGTAGCCCTTGCACATATAGAAAACCTGCCATGCGAAACTGCAAATTTTTTGACAAACCGAACGAGGTCTTCTGTGAAGCTTTTGCTGGTGTAAACAACGCCGCTGGGGAAGCCCTTGGTATTCAGTATAATCCAGCGCGCTTTCTGAATGCATGTAAACAAAGCAATGGGCGATGTGGCGTTTAACGGGCAATGTCGTATTTGTAAATTACAGCGAGCATACACCAGCTGCTTTGCTGTTTTTCGAAGCCTACAATGATGAGATTACGAAAGATAAACCCGAACTGTCTAGCGAAATCAGGAGAGGTATTAAGATAGATGGATGTTTAAAACATCCTTTGGTTTCCCTATATGCACTCCAAAATCCCTCTTGGTCTCCCTAAGCACCCTCTTAAACCCATCTGGAGGATTCATAACTAATCAGGTAAATTTAATTTTTAATGACAGAGACCCCACAGAAGCCTAAAAAACCTGAACCCCAGCAAGCTAAATGATTCACAATCTTAGGATTCAATGACTCAATCTTAGGATCCAATGATTCAATCTTAGGATTCAATGATTCAATCTTAGGATCCAATGATTCAATCTTAGGATTCAATGATTCAATCTTAGGATTCAATCTCAGGATTCAATGATTCAACCTTAAGATTCAATCTTATAAAAAACAATTGCACGAAAGAGTGATACCAGTTTATGCTTGACAGTCACTGTGTGAACATGTCTTACGTTTGTGAAGTCTGTGAAAAATCATTCGCTACATCAAGTAATCGTCTACGCCATATGAGATCTTTTCATCACAAAAGGTCTATCAGTGATAGAGTAAGAACGTTTGCCCCATTTACTAATATGACATCTACATTCTCCTCTGAACCTGAGGGTCAAAAAACATATTCGATACAACTGACGCATCCGTTTGGGCTCTTGGTCTCAGGGGGGACCAAGACTGGGAAGACAAGCTTTGTCAAGGAATTGTTAGCCAACGCCCAAATCATGATCGACCCTGTCCCAGAAAATATAATTTATTTTTATTCTGAGTACCAGGACACGTTTGCTAAAATGGAACTTCTTATTCCTGGGATTCAGTTTGTGCAAGGTTTATCCGAATCTATATTGGATAGTATTAATCCCCAAATAAGAAATCTATTTATCATTGATGATATGATGGGTGAAAAAGATACGATTATTGCCAAACTGTTCACGAAGAAATCCCATCATGGTAATCTCAGCGTGATTTATATTGTGCAAAATTTGTTTCATCAAAACAAAGACCATCGTACCATCTCTCTCAACGCTAGTTACTTTGTCCTAACAAAAAATGTTCGTGATGCAAGTCAAGTGACTCATCTTGCCAAACAGTTGTATCCCGACAACACAAAGTTTTTCCAGCAAGCCTACCAGATGGCAACCAAACAGCCGTATTCTTACCTGTTTGTCGATCTCACGCCGACATGTCCCGATGAAATCCGAGTAAGATCCGGGAAATTTCCGACTGATACACATTATGTATATCAACCCAGGGTATAAAAATACGTGCTGAATACCTGAGAAAAGCGACATTGAGATATATTGATAATGGTTTATTAAAGGCTATATAGGACGGTGCATTTTGAATATATGTTTAGATTTCATCAAACGAAAGAAACCAGTATTACAAAAACTAGTGTACTCCTACAATCAATCTAAACGCCATAGTAATGGAATGACACCAATTATAAGAATTAAAGTTACTTTTGAATCGTTGAAACGTTATCTTCTGTACTATGCTGAATTTAAATAAAGTATTTACAAATAATGTATATGTCTTTCTGATATTCCTTTGATACATGTTAAATGTATAAGCTACCGCTTATCAACTCTCGTATAAAAGGTCTTGTCGAGTTATATTATAGTTTACTCCTGAGTTAATAGCATATCACGAATATTATATTCAAACATAGTAAGTCAGAGTGAGGAATGTGGGGTACTGCAAGATCTAAATTACACGTTTAGTATTAAAAAATATAGTATTTTGATAAGTTTCTACAAATATTGGCATCATTAGGAGAAACATTCATAGATTTAGGGTGTGAATAATTGTTTGGTCGCGTGGTCTTGATAAGTAGAGTTGGCGTCTACAAATATTGGCATCATAAGGAAAAACCCCCGAAGCCCCCAAAACACCCCCAAAACATCCCACATTGAATCATTGAATCCCAAGATTGAATCATCATTACTGATAATTCTTGATATAAAAAATGTCGAATTGCTTTCTGTCATTGCTCGAGTATATAGTTTGTTTTCTCTCGGAACATTTTGGTGGCCCTTAAAAGAGCCGGGTTTGTTTTTGTGTGTTTTTTATGGTTAAATTCCAATCCAGTGGCAACCACACCACGTTGGTCGTCCTCAAACCATCATGAATGGTGCACCAATCTCTAGGAACACTGAACGTAATTCGTTCACGCAATTTTTATGTATCGTAGAACGACAGCATGATGTCTCCACCAGTTCCTGGCCACTCTGCTTCTCTCGGAGACAAAGGAAACAGAACCTCGTCTCGTCGAAAACCGTTCGACAATACGCACACCGTGCGATGCCATTCTCGGATGAGGAGGTGAACACCCATTTGTTGAAGCATCCCGAGTGTGCGAAATATTGACAACAGGGAGTCGTGAGTGTGCACAGCTCTTCCCTCTCGGTTTCCACCAAACATATGCGGCAGGCTTCCATTTGCCTGTTGGAGCTTTCTGCAGTTGCCAAGAACCCAAACAGGGGTAAGCATTTCGTCGGAAGGACTAACTCAGGAGACGGCAGAACTGCGATTTGTTCCATCTTGAATTGAATTGAATTGATGTGTATGTGTGATTCGATGTGTTTTGAGCTTTCATTATATAGGATCGTTCAACGAATAATCATATTATTTCATATTTGATCATTGTGATATGAAACAATACTAACTGAAACATTCATACATATTATCGCTATCAAAATTCTGTAAAGTATGCGGAGAAGCGTGACCTTTGTTAGTGACTGACACAATATGCTCTATCTCTTAGTAACTGAAACAAGCATAGTAGCATGAATTACCATGAGTCGAAAAACACATTACAGAATATAAAGGCAAAACATAATTAACTCTTTGAAACTCTCACCATGATAAGTAAATCCGTCTGGATTTTTTTTGCTTCTGTGGGGTCTCTGTCATTAAAAATTAAATTTACCTGATTAATTATGAATCCTCCAGATGGGGTTAAGAGGGTGCTTAGGGAGACCAAGAGGGATTTTGGAGTGCATATAGGGATACCAAAGGATAATTGAGGGTGCTTCGGATTGTTTCGGGTGTATCTCTGGAGCTGAACAAATTTACGAATATAATTCCCTCTGGACACATATGTCCCGCGAAAGGATATTAATATGTATTAAAAACGAGCAACTTCAATCTATACACGTTTATTTCACGCAAGTAATATATTACTCGGGCTACCTGTGGTAGACGAGTCTAGGTTTTGGCTCCGTTATTTTTATTTTTATTTTTATTATTTTTTTGTCTATGTTTCGAAATGGCAATCATTACGTCATCCCGTCAGGCTTTGCGAAACTGATGCGTGCTTAAATGCTAATCTTCATGCTTTATTGCTTTCTTTCTTCGCCTTCCTGATGTCCTTGAAGCTGTTCACTGAAATATACTTAATTGTTGATCAGTAATGTCGCTAGCAAGTATCCTGATCTTATATACGCTCACAATTTCACACACGGATTGCGGTAGACGGGCCGTAGACCTACACTATAAAGGGCTTGTTTATACGGAGGCGAGCCGGACTAGATCGTGCGTTTGTTACTATTTAATTTTCATCTTGTGTTTATATGAGAACCGAGGCAGCCCGCCTAGCCGAGATGTCGCTTTGTGCAACCGGGATTCGGTTATTTAAGACCGGTCTAGGACGTCTAGCTCACCTACCCGGGCTGGAACGTCAGAGCTCCGTATACGCGACAATGTTTGTCTATACAAGTTCCTTCTGGACAACGTTGTATTTCACAGATTCTGTTTGCTCGTGTGTACGTTATAAATTGAAAACGTACTTGCAAAAGTGCGATTCTGGGTATCGTGCATGGGAAAATAAAGGCAGCTCGGGTAGCAGGGCTAGAATTTGTCATGTAAACACTAGCCTCCTTGAGCAGACGTTGTGAGGTGCTTCCGTCACTCCATTCCCTCACTGTCTGCTCAAGGAGGCTATGTAAACACAGGATGAAAGGTAAAGCAAGCAACTTGTTCATGCAGAGTCGGCAATTCCCTGTTTCTACACACTGCGCGGCAGCGCTGCCACTCTATCTTATCAATCTCACTTACCGCGTACTTATTTTCCCCCTACTTTCCCCTACGGGGATATTTTCATATTTCCCCTACGTTCCCCTACTTTACACGAAATCACCCCACGCCTTCACCTACAGTCTAGCGCCCGACGGAGACCTGCTCGCAGGCTACTCCACCTTTAGGTCAAAACAAGAAATGTATTTAGATTCATTGCTTATATTTGACCCAATTATATACAGAACTACTAATACAAAATTATCAGATATTACAGGTAGAATTAGAAATGAAGACACGTAGATGGAATAGGGGAACTAATTAAACTGGTTTATTATGTATTTTGAGTTAAGGTCAGTAATAACGTCAAGCTAACCTAGAGGATCACTCTAACACACTATGAATGTATCAAAGACAAAAAGTTTATGGGTTACCTGAACTGAAAATGTTATAAATTTTAAAATGTTCGGCTCAAAATAGCCATATAGTATTACGACAATAATTTATATTTACATCTACGGTAAAAAGTTCAAAATTGTTTTTAAATTTTAGCAATGTAGAATTGTTTTATAAAGTGTCTTCAACGGTTTTGCGTTCTTCCTCGATATACTTTTGCATATAGCTTCCTCTTGCCTTGGAATGAAGATGGATGAGTCGCCTGGGTCAGGGCCACGGTATTCAGCTCTGCTTTTTTGTTGCAACAATCGCTCGTATTAAAAAAAGCAACCATAGGACGGTTCTCTTTTGAGCTCTTTGCCAGGCGAATATGGGTAGTTGATTTTGTGTGGCCAATGAGTTCGGATTTTCCACAGACAAGATCTTTGTCACAGAAGGAACAGTGTGCTTTCCCTCCACGCTGTGACATAGATAACCTACCACTCGCCCAACTTTCTCTTTCCCATTCCTGGCGGTATTTCTGCGCTCGATTTTTTTTCGATAATCTTCGGCATGGTGCCGCTGTGGGTGACTGTCGGCCAGGCCGATATTAAAACTCTGATCCTGGCTGGTTCTAACCCAGTGTAGACCGTGTAGTCAAAGTGTCATAATTTGTCATTACAAAAAGACATTAGTGTGTGAGTTATTCGGAGTCGCAGAATCAAGATTCTATCTTGTTTGCGTTTCTGATAAATGAGTCATCACCTCAAACACGGTGAGACACCACAAACGACCCACATGGGCATTGTGAGAGAGTATCAGAGTATCAGAGCAATCATGCAAGTAATTACCGTTGTTAACTGGTTATTTGCTATGCACGATTGCCTCAGACGTGGGAGGTGGGACGCTTTCAGTGTTTGAGGAGATGACTCATTCATTGGGAATTGTGCTTCCGTTGCTTGTGTATATCAAATTGCATGGCATGCGCATGTGTCCGCAAGAGGTCTAGCCTGCGTGTCAGGCTCTTAGCTTGTTCTGGGGCGTGGGTTTAGGGGGGGGGGGGGGGGGGCTACAAGACCGCCACCGGTTGATGGGCCAGCGACCCCTTTATTTATTCGTGTTTTTCTTGGGGTTTTTTCCTAAACTTTTATATTATCGTCAATTCACCTACATTCCCCTACATATAGGCTGTTTTCCCCGTAGGTTTCCCCTACAACCTACAATTAGCCAAATTCCCCTACCGTAGGGGAATTCCCCTACGAGTGTCAGCGCTGCTGCGCGGTCACTGCTTCCTGCAACGTAATTAGTCACAAACGCACCTTCATTTTACTCGTATTCAGTTTCGATCATATATTGTTGTGATCACAAATTGACAATTTTTTCCATCACCTATATAAAATCTTCATGAATGTGTGTAATTTGATCTGTCTGCGTTGACTTCGTTCTCTCGCAAACGTGTGACTGATATGTTTGAAAATGCCGTGTAAACTTTACAGTTATGAAAGAGATATATACCGCGTTTCAGCGTTTCTTCGACAGGTTCACAATTTAGCGGACAGAAGCCAAGGCCCTGCGGAATCGACGTTTTACCAGAACCGAAGCCGGAGCAGATAAACCTGAGTTTTACATGTATAATTAAATACACACCTTTAGACACTCAGTCTTTGCAAGTCATCTATCTTAATACCTCTCCTGATTTCGCTAGACAGTTCGGGTTTATCTTTCGTAATCTCATCATTGTAGGCTTCGAAAAACAGCAAAGCAGCTGGTGTATGCTCGCTGTAATTTACAAATACGACATTGCCCGTTAAACGCCACATCGCCCATTGCTTTGTTTACATGCATTCAGAAAGCGCGCTGGATTATACTGAATACCAAGGGCTTCCCCAGCGGCGTTGTTTACACCAGCAAAAGCTTCACAGAAGACCTCGTTCGGTTTGTCAAAAAATTTGCAGTTTCGCATGGCAGGTTTTCTATATGTGCAAGGGCTACGCCAAGATTACAGAAATCAGTAGCCCGAGTGAACGCCTAAGCAGGCGTCTTGTTTAACTTAAAACATAATTTAACTTTGGATTAACTCGATAATGTTGTCATAACACATATAACATTAGTTCAGATTGCTTTTCGTCGTTAAGTTTCTAGACTTTTCAAGAAGATACTCCTCGTAAGCCTCCCGATGATTCTTTATCGTACTCGTAAATTTTACACAAGTGTCTTTTACTTCGTACAGATACTTTAATGGACAGCTAAACGGAACAGATATAGAAAGAATATTTGGCGAGTCGTCAATTTCCATCGGCTCGACCATTGTCTCTGAAGTTTTTTGAGAGCATTTATTTAAACTGTCTCTTTGGTTTCGTAATTTCAGAGCCTGTCCGGCTTCGTTGAACTCTATCCAGATACGTTCATCGACGTTTGTCCTGGTCTCTTCGTAGCACGTCGATGTCCATTGCTCATCATCTGTCAGGCAACTATGTTGTTTCTGACTAGGATGGTTATTCCTACAACCGTTGCACTTTTCACGACAAAGCTTCAAATATTCTTCCCACAAAGTCTCATTGTAAATAACCTCAAACATTGAAAATAATTTTTCATATTGGTTCCTATATATTACTTATATAAGTCGAGCGTCTTTTGATAATGACGATCTTTCGGAATTAGTCGGAGAGCTATTGGTTATGACGTATTACACGGGGGGGCGAGTAACAGCTAGGGTTGGGCGGGGGAAGTTACAATCTCGTTCCCAGAGCCTTCTCACGCGGGCCGCGCAAACGTAGGCTCTGGGATAATCCGTCGCCGGAAAACCGAAAAACAGGTTGCCGATTGAAAAGAGCATGCGCCGCCAGTTATTGTTCTGTGATCGAAGGAACTAGTATTTTTCGAGGGGTTTTAAATTTTATCTGGCGGATAAACTTGTCAAGAACTAAACAGCATTTTAAACAGCAAGTAATCGACCGCTTTTGAATGTTTCCAAGAGAGAAAGCGGTGAGTAACAAACTTGTCGTAGCCAAGGTGGCACGGCGGCAATACGGCATATTGTCAGTGGAACAAAATGACTAGTAATTTAAGAACTACGTTGAATTATATTGTGTGCGTATGTTTGTTAGATGTTGAATGAGCTTTCATTTGATGTATAGTTCAAGATTCTGCGTTTTATGAAACTTGTTATACTGTCCAAAATGTGCGAAACCACTGTTCGTAATAATATTATATTACAAATAAACTGGAAACCGAAGCAGTTGAACCAAAACGACAGACGTTTTTCGATTTTTAAAATATTTCCCGTTTAACTACATGTAGAAGCTTAAAATTTCCACCGCGAATATAATTTTCCAATAGCTTCTGTACGATATATATCTCAATGTTGTGCGTTAAGTATATTTCAAAAGAAATCTAAAATTCTGTAACACATGTGAGAAGTCAATTTCCTGTTTATTTGTTATATTATTTCAAACAGCGGTTCGCACATTTTGGACATTTTAACAAGTTTAATAAAACGCAGAATCTTGAGCTATACATCAAATGAAAGCTCATTCAACATCTAACAACATATGTACACAATATACTTCAACGATATGTAGTTCTGAAATTACTAGCCATCTTGTTCCACAACTGACAAGATACCGCACCGCGGGCAACACGCCACTTCACTACTCACCGCTTTCCCTTTCGAATCCATTCATAAGCCACCGAATTTACTTGCTGTTCAACTGCTGTTTAATTCCAGAGGTTTGGTTCTTGACAACTTTCAGTCGCCAGATAAAATTTAAAACACCTCAAGGCTTTCGAAAGAACAAAGGAATACAGATTTTCAAATGTTCCTTGATATATTAAACCACTGTCGATTATCCAACTAATGGAATGTCGATTTGAAACGGATTATCCCAGAGCCTACGTTTGCGCGGCCCGCGTGAGAAGGCTCTGGGAACGAGATTGGGGAAGTTAGGGTTAGGAGGTCTCAAAGGAGCCTGAGACGAATGAAGGCCGCGACGCGGTTTCGCTATGGTAACACTGCTAATGACCGTCTCGCCCAGATTTGCCCAAGCGCTTAATCCTCGTAATGACCCCTAATGAGTTTCTCTTTTGTCTCCTGCACATGCACTGAGATAAATATGCAAATATCACACTTAGTAACAGAAAGCGTAGCAACGCTTTCAAAGTAATAAATCGCTTTGCCTTTACATTTCGACACTTAAAATCGTTCTTTTCACGACTTCTCGAAGTGATTCCTCATCTAAAATATATCTTAAATTCTTCTTACTATATCTTGACTTGCTCTATAAACGAGGGTTTAGTTAGCAATGATTCTAGGATGACTTACTCTGTTTGAATATCTAGGTTCTAATATAATATTCATAGCTTATTCAAATAATATTCGAGCTAAGTTATCTCAGCCAATTCAGACATTTAGATTGCTCCAAGCTCTCTCTATTCCTCCAGCCAAGGTTTCAGATAAAAAATATAAAGTGTCTCTATCAATTTCTCTTTAGTTCCTTGGAAAGAACGTCCATTTTGTTAAAGTTTACTGTACGCATGCTCTGTACACCTACAGGTCCCACAAGTGCTAACTGGCGTTTGAGTTAAGTGTATAAATGAAAAGGTAATTACTATTACTTATAAGAGATATAAGTCGAATAATAATTTTGATAATGACGTAACTTCGGAAATCAGTCGGAGAGCTATCGGTTATGACGTATTACACGGGGGGTTGGATGAAAGCTAGAGTTTGGGGGGGGAGGGAACGTTAGGGTTACTACGTCCCAAAGGAGCCTGAGAAATAATTAAGCATAACTAATGAGAATAGGGTTAGACGGTTAGAGATTAGGGTTAGGTTTCAAATTAGGGTTAGGGTTAGACGGTCTCAAAGGAGCCTGAGAATGAATAAATAATAAGTTGAATATTTAATGAGGCGGCGTCCCTTTGGTCCCTATATGGGGGGCGGGGGTATTCAACCTCGTCCCCAGGGCCATTTGTGGGGGCTGTGCCAAGATGGCGGCCAAGAACAAATGGCCCTGGCACAGGCTGAGCTATCACTACATCTGATTGGTTGAGATAACATTGGATGTTTTAGGTATTCTGATTGGTGGAAACAAGGCTAACTCGCGGGCATTTGTTTATAGGCTCAAATTATATTAAATAAGTGGTATACCAGAATTGCAGGCTGTTAAAAAAACAACTCCAAAATGAATGAAAATGTGAGGAAAGCTGGCTTTTTTCAAACAAGAAATCTCGACTAAACGAAGCCTAAATGTTTTTCAAAACGCTGAATTGAATCCACTGAAAACTCACGAAAACAAGGCGGCCCGGCCAGACAACGGCAATCCAGAGTCTTGCGAATTTGGTACAACGGTGAACCAAACGATAAATAATAAGCATTTACAGATATTTATTAAAAGTGTATTTATTTTAATAATTCGACAATGTATTTGGAAATGAATGTTTTGATTGTTTTCAGTTTGGGTCAGTCAAGCTGAACTAAATATTCAGAAAAAAATTTAGCTTGACTAGGCGCGATAAACTTAGTGAAGCCTGGGTCCGAGTCAAAAATGCGTCAAAATATGGCGCATTTTTTGCAGCCTGTGCCAGGGCAGCATATCCTCCTACCTAGAATTACCAATAATCAGTAAGTGTGAAATGCCTAGAATTACCAATAATCGTTAATTTAAAAAAACTAATTCCCAACCTACCACCCCAACCCACACCACAACCCCCCGGAAACCCTAAACCTAACCACAACCCCCCAGAAACCCTAAACCTAACCACAACCCCCCGGTGGACCTAAACCTAACCACAACCCTCCGGAAAAATGTTGAGAATAGAAAAGAAATATTGAGTTTGTTGGCAGAGACCACTTTCCCCCGAAGCCGGCATAGGTCGGAAAGGAGCTCTGACATGCAGGGTAGCTCTCATAGATTTCTTGGTTGTTTAGTAGCTGGGTTATGTTTTCTCCTTGTAAACATATTTGGTAGGATAATTCACCATAACTCGCCTACCTGGGACAACTTTGTGCCTGGAACTCCAGGCTTCTTGCCTGCTTGTCATTAGTGCTTGGTAACCACATGTAATAAAGTTGACCCAGGCAGCAGGGTGAGTCCCTACCTGTGAAATTTTGCTTGTAAACCCAGGCTAATTTTGACCTGGGTGTTAGGGTAACTCTACCTCCTTGCAAACTGGCCCTAAAAGACACTCCCAAATTTGCTTCATCTATGCCTACGAAACAATGGCATGCACTTGAGGTTGGCAATTAAATTACAATTCCAACCCTAAATGTATCCACTATTATTATTCATTGACCAAATGTTCACACCCATTGTAGCAAAAATACTGGAAGTGTCTATTAATCCAGTTCATGCAGTTAATGTAATAAGTGAATGAAATGACTGGTCAATCCCTTGATATTAAAAAGATTGTGAGGCAGATTGTGGCTTACTACAGTATATACAACTTACAGCAACCTATTTAAATAAGCAGTCAATGACTACATGTGTGTACTGCTATTTATGAATAAACTTGATTGCAATAAAAATGTAAAATTATGCTACCGGTTGTGAAATATATACTTGTTAGTTTCCTCTGAAGATTGTTTGTCTTCCGAAGAGGATTGTTTGCCCCTTGAAGACGTCCTTCATAAACATGTGTTGCTCTTCGACTATTACTAAGTTTACTATAAATAATATTGAAAATACTTGCCAGTTGTACCAGCATTATATCGTCATCATAATATTTTCTTTCTTCAAATTAGTTACTGTTTTCCTCATTCACTTTACAATTAACGTTAAAGAATGTCCGGCCAAATTTGTAATGCTACGAACTGCGAGCTAAATACATTTCACACTTATACAATATATATATATATATATATATAACTCGAAATGTAAATGTTGGCTTTTAATAATATAATACTGTAGGCAAACATGCAGTTAATGAGCCAAATCGCGAAATGAGGCTTAGTTTAAATTATTAAATATCAGACTGAGATGGATGTCTGATTCACACTGACAATTATCCCCAAAGTTTTACAACAAAAAATACTTAGAATAACTTACCAAAGTTACTTCTTATAGAAGACTCGACGCATTTCCCAATCGGGCAACGCTATTAATGGTTTATTTACGACGATTCTCTCGCCGACCTTTTCCCGTATACGTTGTTCCGAGAAGCTGGTGCTCTGTGAAATAGCAATACATTAGATTCATGACATATATTTATGCTTGAAGAGAGCACCGAGTATATAAATAGTACTTCGGATAGCAGAACTCGTATGCGGCCTCCCACTACCGAAACGCCTGCACTGCAGGCTAGTATGTGGCGGGTAGTACAAACAAGATTTTCTGTACGTTATTCCAAGGAAGCTAGAATTCTGATGAAAAAAAAATATGAAATACTGACGATTGATTTGTATATATCTACACTTGAAGGAAGACATCCCATTGGCCGAGAGCAACTTAGTATATAAATTACTATAATTTTACTGTTGTGCAGTTGTACTTCTGATATCAGAACTGATTGCTATAAAATCATTAAGCAGATTTCGCTTCCAGAGCTTTCATTTGGGATAAATATAAAATATACATAATGTATGTAACTGTTGTTTTAAAATTAACCAAACGTGCAGTTAATGATGACCAATCGCCAGCTGGTATTTAAACCCTTGCGAAATCAGGCTTTAAATTTTGATCACAACGATGGATGTCCGATTTACACTGACTGACAATCCCCAAAGTTTTACAAAAAAATATATATATTCGAATTTAGAATGACTTACCGGAGTTACTTCTTATAGAAGACTCGACATATTTCCCAAGCGGCCAGCGCTATTTTAAATACGGTTTATTTAGGACGATTCTGTTGCCGAGCGTTTCTGTACATTGTTCCACGAAGCTGTACCCTACGCTCGTGGGGGATAACCGGGACACACGTTAAGTGTTTTCAACTCTTTATTCCTTTTACAAAGGCTTTTTTTTGGGAAAGATACCTGCCTATGTATTTGCTTCACGAATCACAGTATTAACAAAATAGTCGGTAAACAAATGTCTTCCAAGTCCGCACGTGTACTTGTTTCTCTCTTTATTTTGTAGTACAAACGCCGTATTATTAAATGGTTTACTGTGATGGGTTTCCTTTATGTTTTGATTGATTTATTGCCGAGTAATCCAAATGAGAATTCTAATTTGGAAAAGTTCTAGCATAAAACCTTATAGTCCATTTGCCACCTAATATGTTTCTTTAATAGGCAACCTTGTTGCCATCAGAAGTGTATTGTTTTTTTATGGTTTTGTACTCACATGGATCTATAGAAATAAATTAGCTTGCAATGTAAAAAGGCCTTCATGGAGGCATAAATAATAGTGAGATATTATGAAGTATGACTTGTCTTTTTGAGTTATACCACTAAAGTTGAATGATAATTTTTGCTTTAAATGGTTGGCTTTTCAATGAAAACCCAGCTAAACTTTACATTTTTTACAAGTAAATGCACCTATTGATATTACCATTTCTGCAGAGTGTCTGGGATGCCAACTAAAACTCTAACAGTATCCCAGACACTCTGCAAGTTTATTATTACATAAATGAAATATAATTTCCTGTATTGACTGATAGGATTAATAGCCACCTGCAAATAAATATTCACAACAAAACAGCAAGAGCATTTGCATAATCTATTTTTTATATTTCTATATTTGAAAATACATTATTAATTCTCTTGTTTTGGTTGAAGCTACTTTCAATGACACATCTTGATGTTCAGGGCTTCTCATAATCCCATCAGAGAATTCTCTTGTCAATATAAACTCTATGTTTTGGGGACTTTTGCCCTTATCAAATGCATTGCAATGGACTCAGTACAGCAAGATTTGGGTTTGCCATCTTGAGAAGGAAACCACAGCCAACCTTTGTGGTAAAAACCCAGTTAAAAAGTCAGTTACTATTGTGTTCTTTGGAAGACAAGTATGCTAATTGTGGTAAAAAACTAAATATTTACTTAAAATTATAGAAATGCCACACCACATATAGAAGCTTTTAATATATACATGTATACAGTATTAACAAACATCAACTGAACCCTTAACCTTGTGATCACTTTTGAAATCTCTCTAATCATTGAACAGCAATAACTATTATAATAACAGAGCAAATGTTACATAGGGTTACAATCTGTATCCAGATTAACACCTGAGCCACTACTGGACTACAAAATAAAATACATGTATTAAAATCTGATACTAAAGCCAAGCCAATTACATGTATGTGCACAACCTGTAAAGGTAATAAACTAAAGATTACAGTCTACTAAGATGATAGAGCAAAGATCACTTGCAGCAAGTTTTGATGACTAGTGAGATATGCTGAACTATTGAACTAGATAAGCAAGGGTAGCAAACTGACAAATAGAAAAATACACATGCTGCCTAAGTGGTGATTGAAAGAGTCAAACTGAAAATACTACATTAGAAAACCATGTGAACCACTGAACCGTTTGAAGTAGCACAAACTTACTTTGGTTATTTAAAAATTAGAAACAATACTAATGCCAAGGCTTGTCATTAGCCTAGCAGATTATAGACAGTGTATTACATTACTCAAGCATCTAATTTATGGGTCCATGGGAGTGTGGCACCCATTTATAGTCAATGAGTCACTGACCAGTTAGTAAAATCAAGGGTCCAAATTAAAACACTAATTCAAAAAGACAAGTTATAATTAATATCTCACTGAATTTTAATATGCGTTCACGTTAAAGATTTTTACTATAGTATATAAATTGCATGTATAAGGTTTTATGCTAAAACGTTTCCAAATTTGAATTCCCATTTGGATTTAATAATCGGCAATAAATCAATCAAAACTTAAAGGAAACCCATCACAGTAAACCATTTAATAATATGGCGTTTATACTACAAAATAAAGAGAGAAACAAGTACACATGCGGACTTGGAAGACATTTGTTTACCGACAATTTTGTTAATACCGTGATTCGTGAAGCAAATACATAGGCAGGTATCTTTCGCAAAAAAGCCTTTGTAAAAGGAATAAAGAGTTGAAAACACTTAACTATTATATAAAATAAGATTACATGTACGTCCCTTAATTCGGTGGTAAATCTTAGCAAACTTCTCGAATTTGGCGAAAAACGTCGTTAAACTGCTTTCCACTCCTATTTACGCCATATTGTTTAGGACCCAAGTGGATCCTAGTAAGATGGCCGCCACTCTCACTTCCGGCATCACTTGCTGAACAATAGATGCTCTATCCAGTCCTTAGACTAGTTCCTAGTCCTCTTTTCTCTCGAACGTATTTTGGTGACGTCACAGAATAGGGATCGAGCAAGAGGACTAGCGGAAAATGTTCATCTTTATCTATCATCACATGAATCCTGCTGGAGGTCGGATTCTTTAATCTTTATGAACTAGGGCATTTAAACAAACTTCTTCTTGAGAGCAGACAGCAAATGAGTAGGTTTCCTTGTTTTACATTACGTTAAAAGGTTGTTACATACGAGGCTTTATAAAGTAGTGTTCGGCGTGGGAAGTGATTGTGTTGAAACACATTTATACAAACCGAAATATGCTTTTTAACGTTTCGGCAGTAGACCAACCTTGCTATATGATGTTATAAAGAATTGTGCAGACCGACGTGAGTGTTATCTGCTTTGGTTTTCCGCCAAACGGCCGTTTGGTGCCTGTATAATTTGGGGCCAGTTTTGGGGCCAGATTTGGGGCCAGGCAAAACATTTTATTCCAGGCCTCTCACAATTCGGTCTGCCGCACGACGTTAAAAAGAGAGGCCTGGGAACCAGGCTGGCATGGGCTGTGTCGCTGAACAAAAAATATCATTGTGGGAGGGGTCCTATTAATGTGCTTATTGTCACGCTCGACCAACAACGGGTAGACATTTCTGTAAGAATTTCGTTCATCCAAGTTCTTTCACTCAAACCGTCATATGATCTTTTTCTTAAAATTGATGGTTCACTTCTTCTGGCTACTTCTGCCAACTCGTTATTCGCAGTTTCCAAAATATTCTGGTGGACAGCGTTATAAACCTGTGGCAGCTGAACAAGAGTGTTGGCCAGATTTTCAGGATCTGTGAACTGAAGATTCTTCATAAGCGCTTCAATATGACCAAGGTCTTTTGGCGTACAGGCGATATTTAGTGAGGTATTGCTGCCAGTACTATCATGGAAAATGTTGCTCTAAACGTGTGAGAAAGATGCCATTAATATGTTATCGCATAGCCACTGGAAAGGGAGAGGGCTGTGAAAGTGGGCATGACTGAGATTTATGTTATTGTTCGCCAAATTCAAGATCACGTGACGTTGAACCTGCATGATTGAGCACTAAAAAGCAAGATTTTACATTAGAGCAACGAGGCGCGTACCTACAAGTGCTACAACGGAGTTCTTCCGTGATGGTTTCGATATAAATTCCACTTCATTTGGGCATTATATGCATAGATGGTCCCTCATGAAAACTCCCTTTGCAAAGAATATTTAATAAAGTGCAGTAAATTCGAATAAACGATCAATGGTCAGACCGAACACGGTGAGAGCCGAGGTAAAATAATGATACAATACTGTTTTGCCAACAGTACAACTAAAACTAAAATTCGCCTTTGTCTTAATATGAATGGTTCTGCTAAATTATATGTCGTAAGTTGAGTTGCCTTCATTGAATATTAAATGCACTAAATGTCTGGTGTATTGCGTTTCATAAACAACGGTGAGGCCTGGCAATTGTCGTATGCGTATCAGTTTATTAGAATAACTAAAGTATTAAGAAACATTGCCATCTGACAACAAAAGTGCAAAACTCCGATTTAATAATGGCACGGAGACGACAAATGCTTTTCGACTGCGTTGTTCCTTGGTTTTCTTTTATTAATAATATGTAGACATGCAGCGATTTATGATAATTTCAATTTATTCACACTATTTTTAATACTTACAATGAAAAATACAAAGTTTACATAGTGATACATAAATAAATCAGAGTTAAATATAAAACAAAATATTTTATGAAAGAATATACATATGTGAGAGTGTAATTAAAGTATAAAGCTTTCGAGTTTAATCACTGCCTTGACATATTAATAAGTTGGGGATCAGCAGAGAAAATAGACATTGTTAATACGAGAATGAAATTCAGATCAACCTTGGTGACTTAATATTTTTTACATTGAAACAGAAAGGGTTTTTAAATCACTGGGAATATTTTCCCAGATTTTTGTAACTGAGAATCTTATAAATGTTTGTTTACAATAATTAGTCCGGCGGGGAGAAAATAGTTCGCGCTACGGCTAATTTGCTCACAATGCCAGAGTGTGAATTATTTGAGTGAGCCATGCATGAGTTAGCGCTTGATACGATTGTGTAATGTTCAAGGGATGATCATTTTAATGTCACGATAAAGTCCATCATGAAACCGAACGCCGATCATCTACACAACGATGTACCACCATATATATTTGTTTACGTCTTATTTGAGAAATGCGCGACTAAAAAACTAGCTCTCACGGTCCTGTTAAAACCAATCCGATGTTTTTGAGGTGATTTCTTTGTGCACACAATCATATTATTGAATAAACTAATATCTAAAATTAACGCAGAATCAATGTAAAATATAAAATTTGTCATAAAAATGACGGACTACAGTATGCACTATACAGCACTGTCGCTGTCTTAGGTTCGTAGGTCGTCAAAAACCGAATTCCTACCGAATTTTGTTAACGAAATACAAGGGTACTCCTTTGGACTTGTAAATATCGTGTTTCTTGTGGATTTTTAGAAGTCACCATAACCGACATCGTGCCGTTTAACGAAGAACAAGGTTATAATCTAATGTAAGCCATATGAAAGAATACACTGGCCATGCCGGAGTTTCACAGCTCTCCCTTTCCAGTGGCTATGGTTATCGTTAACCTCGTTCCATGGCCAGGGCCTTATCTCCGCTGCGTGGGAACGAAGTTCTTACATAAGTTATGACATAAGTTAGGTTATTCTAATTGGATTAGTTATAGTTAGAATACCTAATCGCTTCCAGTTCGACAGCAAAAGAGTTTCTATGCATGAAAATAGTTTCTGTCAGTGCTTCGCATTTATCGCGAATAAATCAATATATGCCTTCTCGACTTCTTGTCAATTTCACATATATCCGGTCAAAAAGATAACTCGCGCAACTGAATTACACAGAATGTTTACCGCATTTTAATAAATGTAATCACTTTATCTATCTATATGTATACACTATTCTTGTGTCACTTCACATTCAAAATAAAGAAGTAGGCAGCCAAGACTGCGCAGTGTTTTGTATATAAATATAACAAAGCAAATGTGATGAATATATTGTTAGGAGTTTATTAAAGTCAACATCCTCAGCCTGTTCAAAATGTCAGGATTTCTATGTTAAAATCTCGACAGTTCACATGCACCTTTTCGTTTTGTTGTACATTTCAAATAATGTTGTATTAGGCAGTGACTGAACATTTACTGTAAAAAACAACAGTCCTTAATCAACTTCAATAAAGATAATTTTAGGTTAATCAGTTCACAATAGGAATGCTATTTATAACAGTTCATCTCCATCGAAATTGTTCATATTTTCAACTCTTTCAACTGATTCGAGAAGCACAAACGATTATAGTTTTTGCATGATGTTTATATTATATATTTCATTTAGGATTGAAATAGTTATTTTAAAACTAACCTGTGAAATCGAAGACGACGAGACGGCATCAGTTCCAAAGTTCAAAGCCATTCTTGTCGAAGTGCGCCGTGTTTTTGATTGAGCCTTTTAGCGCGTCTTTTTTTCTGGATTAGTAAGTTTTGCGTGTCAGCAATAACTTTCTTCAAATTTGACGCGTTCTTTGCTCTTCTTTCGCACGAACGACAGATGAGATGAGGTAGCGCTTTGTCTCGCAGAAGCACGTTGCCGTGAACATTTTCTACTTCTTCTAAAATAATAGCATTAGCTGGTCTAAACAAATTCTTGCAGTGTTTAGCGTCTCGGACGGATCCACAGAGTCGACAGGAGGAAGGGTCAATTCCATCAAGGACAGGGTAAAGCTTCTTCGGAATGCTGGAAGTCGCCATGTACATCCCAAGCCGGCCAGGTGCCAACAGGTGCAACCATGGCAAATTAAACGCTACCATCCCCTCCCATTAAATTATCTTTTGCTATCACCCAGAATCTGGGTGACACGTGACCAGCCCATGCCAGGGTACTTTTCGCAACGAGCGGGGGAGCGGAGATAAGGGCCCTGGGAACGAGGTTGGAAAAACCTCTGGAACACCGAGCCGTGTTTTACTGTTTTGATTTGAAATTTGAAACCGCCGTTCCCGAGGGCCGTACGGGTAATGATATTTTAATAACAGTGTGACCAGACGTGGTAATTTTAATTACTTTTGGTAATTTGTGGTAATTTTTTCGATGATTGTTGGTAATTGGAAATTTGTAGTAATTACTACGGTAATTTTTCTTAAAATTGTAGTAATTTATAGTAATTAATAGTAATTTGTAGTAATTAATTGAGATTCTGGAATTAACTAAATAGCAACAATATATGTCCCCAGTTTTTTCGCAATTTTGCTTTTCATTTATGATTAAAGGGGCCGGTTGTTCAAAAGTGGGGGGTTGTTCAAAAGCGGGTTAATGCTAACCCGCCTCAGAGGCCCGTTTCTGCCCTACTGAGAGAAACCCTAACCTTAATCACCTAATGTGTCCTGTGTCCTCAGTGGCTCAGTCATTTCCATTTTCCATAGCAAAGCCCTTTTCTAGGGTAGTATGGTACTTGTATGGGTGAGTTAGGGTAAAGTAGGGATATTTTGGAATAAGGTTTGGGATTTGCAGGGGTAATATGGGATAAAAGTGTGCGTGGTAATTTTTGGCCTCATGTGGTAATTTTTGTCACCTGATATGGTAATTGCCCTTGAGAAAACCTGGTCACACTGTTTAATAATCCAGAGTCAACTCTATTTTGTATTTCTCAAATAAGTAATAATGCTATCGTCTCGACAGTCTTCTATACACTAGACCACTAAAAATTGCTCAAATTTAATAAAACTGGTTTGATTTTAGTTCGGGCGAAGTGACGCTGCCCGATATTCACTATAAACTTTGAAATCCGCCGTCTGTTACTTGTCATGCAGACACTCAGACAGTTATAACTTCCAAACTATGCATTGTTGAACGATAACTTGTACGTATGTTGTTATAAATTTCATAAGCTTCCCTTTGATGTATGGCTTATGTTTCTGGGTTATATGGAACTTTTTCAAATGTCCAAAATGTTCACTCAATAATAAATAAATATTTATTTACTTAACGTCTCACATGAAGTCGGTTATAGAATTTCAGATATTTAATTATATTAAACGCAGGAACTTGAACGACTTGAACTACACTTCAAATGAAAGCTTATAGATTTCTAACAACATACGTACAGGATATATTCAACGATGCTATCTTGTTGGTTGTTATATATATTTTCAATGACGAAGACGTCTCGTCGCTGAACGCTTTGATGCTCGTTGAGCTCGTAACGAGTCAAGACTTTTCCCACGCAATCAAAAAAATCCTCACTAGAGAGCAAAGGCATTCCAAAAAAAGTGAGTTTGTATATCAACGTGAAGCGAAAGTATAGGCTCCAAAACAGATGGAGAATACAGGGGCGGATTTAGGGTACGTCAAACACGTCAAGCGACTAACATAAAAAAATTTGACTAATTAATTCAAAAATATTTGACTAATTAATTTTAAAAAAATAGACTAATTAATTCAAAAAAATAGTCGACTAATTAATTCAATTTAAAAAAACAACTAGACTACATTTATTATTTTCCAGATTTTTGAAATTTTATTTTAAAACCGATATCGAGCAGCGAATCGCCGAATGCGAGCGCAATCTTAAAAAAAAAACTCTACGTCCCAGTCCGCCGTGTTTACTGTGGGCTACTCGGGCAACCTACTTATATACCAGGCTTTACCAGGCCACTAGAGCATAATTGTACGCTCGGACTAGGGATAGAGGTGTAAATCTTTACAAATATGGATAATTTGTGTACGTCAAAATGGCCGACTACGTCGAAATAACGAGCGCTGATTGGTTAAAAACACTGCAAGTTAGTCGGAAGTGCAGGCAAGTATGTCGGAAGTAAAGTTTCTTGACGCACTTGGCTTTTGATTGGCTGATACAGGACGGTTTGACTAACTTGCAGCATGAGCAGTCTCAGCTGCTCTGACTCGACTTCAAGCTTATGTTTGAGACGGAGTTCGTATCATGGCTTCTACGAATGTCATGTAGTATTCGCTTCAATTAAACAGCAGTGATGATTCTATTTCAATTGTCCCGATCGGTAGGTAAGTTTTAACGTTAAAATTATTATCCACACTGGCTCTTGCCAGAAGGTATTACTCTTCAAAGGATTCAATGAGTCTTGGCAGTCAGACTCAAACGGTTAAGAACCTATCGCGGTAACTAATCCTTTGATTGTCAGATGCGTATATTATAATAATAGTCCTATATATAGACGCGTCGTTTGTAATAGTATTCTATTTTGGTTGAATGACTGTATGGGTTAGTAAATTTGATAGCGCGAACGTGATTTATTTAAATTGAACCATGTGATGTAGATCTGGTAGTGATAGTTCTGCGTAAATATTGCACAACATGAGAACACATAAAAGTTTTGTTTGGTTGCCTCGTGTACCTCTTGATATTTCTCACACGACCAGATTCTAACCTCAGTAGCCTGGAATATCATTCAAAATATCTAAAGTGCTTAATGATTTTGGTAACATGATTCTTTGATCTTGTGCATGAATGTCTTTTAATATGTGTACGTTCTGATACGTTATTCAGGATTTCCGTCGGGGGTGCATACGTAGCAGCTACCTAAGATTCGATTTATTGGATTTCCCCCCGTTATTTTCTATTATTTTAAATGTATTTGTATAATAAAACGTCCACTTTACCCTAAATTTTTTTGATGCCTTCCAGGTTTGATAAAATGCGCTATTGAAAACACGATTTAAAACTTTTAAATCTTTCTTCAAAGTACCGTCACGAATGCAGGAAATGCCATTTCAGAGGAAATTTCAAAAATTTTCCGGGGGGCTATGCCCCCGGACCCCCCTAGGAATGCTTTGACTAAGGTGAAAAAAATTCTAGATCCGCCCCTGGAATATATATACAAGGAAACCACTGCTGATGACTGCACCTTCTAGACCTTCTGCACCTTCTGCACCTTCTTCTGCACCTTCTTGTTATTAATAGAGGCGTACGATAGCCAATGAAACTTATTATTAAAAAAAGATCCTTCGCTTGACCAATCAAGGTCTTACGTCCAGATTTTGGAGCGTACTGACCCAGACAACCTTTTCATTGGCTCGGCGCGATCAGAGAAACGGCTCGGTGTTCCAGAGGTTCTTCCCGCTCGCCTTGCAATTTACCGCCTGGTGTCCTCCCGTATCCCCATTGTCCCTACGAGCGTGGAAGAACCACTGGCACCCAGGGCACAGAATAAGGATCAACCAGAAGTCCGACTCGCGGAAAAAAGTGTCCCATTATTTTTATGCGCATGCGCCAGTCGGCCATTTTGAAAGTAAGTGTCCCCGGAAAATTAGCCTTCTCGTCCTTGCGACCCTCGGGCTCCTGTAATCAATTATTCTTGGCCGTCTTGTGACCTTTTAATTAACTTCATATTATTATCTATATATATAAATAATATTTAGTTAAGTAAATAAGTAATTTACTTTAGAAAACGATTCTTTGGATATGAAATTCTTTGACCACGGGGTTAGTAAAACTTCAGTACGCGGATACTACGAGTAAAACTCCGTGGCAAAAAAGTCCTGCACTCACGAAGCTGTCGGCATAATCCAGAATTGTATAAACTCCACATTTGTTTATAGAAGAAGATGGCTAAAATTTTCGGAACTACGCATTGTTGAAATACATCGGGTACGTATGTTGTTAGAAATTTTATAAGCTTTCATTCGGTATATATTTCAAATCGTAGTGTTACCTGTAACTTTTTAAAATGTTCAAAATGTTCTCACCGTTGACCATAAAAGTTTTAATTTTTTTTTAATATGTTGAAAAGGTATGATCACTAATTTGCACCAAAAACGTTTTCAACTTCAACTAGAAATCTGCAAACTTTTCCACTCCTTTCATATTTGAATTAGCTTTTGTTTAAGAAATATCTGAGGTTCATACCAGTCTTTCTGAGGTTATAGCAAACACCAAAACAGCAAAAGGCAAAACAAACTTAAGAAATTCATCCATTTCAGACGGTCCAGACCAAAATAATGTTTTTTTATTCTTTAAAATACTTCCCAGCGAGAAAATTAAAAGTTCTGACATGAATGGCACTTCACAGTATCCTATGTTTAATATGTTGTTCAGGGTTGTGCGTTTAGTATTTAAAAACAAATATCCAAAATTCTACAACACTTGTGAGGAGTCCATTTCCCATCATATAATTCTTATTTTACGAACAATGGTGTGCACATTTTGAACATTTTAAAAAGTTACAGGTAACACTAAAGTTTGAACTATACACCGAATGAAAGCTTATAAAATTTCTAACAACATACGTACTCGATGTACTTCAACAATGCGTAGTTCCGAAATTTTTTGCCATCTTTTTCTATAAACAAATGTGTCGGCATAATCCAGAAATGTAAAGCCCGCTTCATGAGTGCAGGACTTTTTTGCCACGGACTCTTACCCATAGTATCTGCGTACTGAAGTTTTAATAACCTTGTGGTCAAAGAATTTTATTTCCAAAGAACCATTTTCTAAAGTAAATTACTTATTTACTTAACTAAATATTATTTATATATATATATATAACAATATAAATTTAATTAAAAGGTCACAAGAAGGCCAAGAGTAATTGAATACGGGAGCCCGAGGGTCGCAAGGACGAGAGGGCTAATTTCCTGGGGGCACTTACTTTCAAAATGGCGCCGGGATCGCAGGCTGACATTTCGCGAGGACGCTTACATCAAAGGTGCCGACGCTGAGTCGGACTTCTGGTTGATCCTTATTCTGTGCCCAGGGCACAGAATAAATATTGAGCAGAAGGCCCACTCTTGTCGGAACCTTTGAAGTTTATGTCCTCGCGCAGGTCGCCTCGCGCATGTTGGCCGCCATGTTGAAAGCAAGTAAAAGCCGCTCCTCTCAACAGTAAACAATATGGCGAAAAGTGCGTTCTGATCGTTTAAATGGCTATAACTCAAAAGTTTTGTGGTAATATTTCTTTGGACGGATAGTACATTGAAAGTGAAGGTAAGTAATCAAATTTATTGTGGTAAGGAAGATATTTAACGAAATTTGAACGGGAAATTTACGATTTCATTATCTTGTTAATTGGTCCGGCCGGAGCTACCCGTCCACTTTTGAAGTTGTACTTTCAAGAATAAATAAGTGAGGAAACTATTTAAAAACAGTTTAAATCTAAAGTATAATGATAAAATTACACGTATTGGTTGTTCTATCTTAATCGGACAAGCAATTTTGAAGAACGAAGCAACTCTATAGCTCTCTATTTGGACGGATTGTAAGGCAATTATGATTTGACATTATATTTGTTGAAGGCTGACAAACAAGTGCCAGTATTTCTCCAATTTCATTTAATATTTGTAAACGTTGCTGCTGATAAAAAGATTAACCTGAAATATCAGGTCCTTAGTGTTGAAGTCTAGGTATTTTACTTTATTCTACTATAAAATGAATGCATATATAATTAGCTTGAAATTGCCTACTGTATCTTAATTCTCTAGGTTGGACAGTTCGTCTTGAGTATTGTTCCCCAAGCTTTTTAAATATTTCATGATTTGTTGCTTAGATGGAGGTTTAGATTATAGATGTGCAACCTTCAGATAATTTCTCTCCTTTTTTTTAGCTGAGAATAGATTTGAAATGAAATCTTAAAAAACAATGAACTGTAGAAAATCAAGAGGGGATTCTTCATTCTTCACAGCACTGGCCACTGCCACAGGAATAGTGGCAAATGTTCTTCAGCAGCTTCATTCATACTGAGTGTAAACATTTTGAACAAAAATCTTTCTACTTACTTCATGTATAAGAACAAAAAGGTGTTAATTTCATGTCTTTATAATAAATAAAGAATTAATTGGTCTACTGGTTAATTTAATTAATAGGGTGTTGGCCAGTAAAATAATAAATGACCAGTTACTACTATTTGTCCTGTGGTGGGCAACTGGTAATAATAAATTTTCTTAATTTTTCACCTTGTGTACACAGAGCTTGTAACAGTAAAATTTAGTGGTCAAAAGAACTGACCTTTACCTATTTTGTACTGTATATGTGAAATAAATGTTTAAAACTTATTCGGTTTGGTTAACATTGCAACTTGTTTGCAAAAACGTTTTGTAGTCAGTGGTAAACACAGTCAGGTATATGGGGTATGCAATATGTATATAAATAATGCAAATGCTTAAATGTATCTCAAATGTACAGTATATCCTCTATTATAGGGTGGATGGTTTATACCTAAATTAATCTACATTAAGAATTTGGAACACATTTCCAACAGCTGTTTCTGTTAACAGCTGTCAACATTTTTGCAATTTATCATCTACACATCAACTTGACATATTTAAAATAATGCTTTTAAATGAAATGTACACTATGCAAGCCTTTGATACTCTAGCAAATACAGGTGTTGGTTTTGAGACTTTCAGAAACAGATAGTTTAATATGTACTGCAGTAATATTATATCATCACAATCACAACTGACAACACATATACACTTGAATAGTTTTAGGTGGTGTTTATTATCAGTTTTTGTTTTTTTAATCCAGTAATACAACAATACTCAAATAAAGTTCGACTATTAGCCTAATGGCACTTTAAAAGTGAAACAAGTGAATAAAAAACATGTGAGTTTTATAAAAGTCTCCATCAATTCAGGCATCAAGCTGTGTCTTTTCTGATGGAAGCTTCTGATTTTCATTCAGTAAGTTGTCATGTCCAAATACACACACAATCCAAACAAATTATTTACTAAAATTACAAGAAAAGAACAAAATCAAATCAACATTTCAACAGCTTGTAAGTGTATCAACTTTAGCCATGGTAGGTTAATGACAAAAATAAATCTTGTTCAATGTCTTCAATCACAATTCACTTAATACAACAGACAAACAATTGGAGTAAGAACGTTACTAGAAGAAGGTAAACAAACACATAAAGATGGAATTCTGCGGAATTGGTATTTTTACCCATTGAACTGAACCAGACTAAAATACTTCATCAATTTACATGTAACAAATTTGGAGTGAGTGTGAGCCCTCGTGCGCATATTATAATATCCTTAAAATATTCATAAAAACAAGAGCACGGTTTACACACTGTGCAATTCTCAATTAAAAATATGTAACTGATGTGAAATGATTAAAAACTCTTCATAAAAGTTCTCTGTAATTTGAAATATGTACCGAGATACCGTAGCCGACTGACGTACTTCAGTCATTGAGGAGTGGGCAGATCATCGCTCAAAAGTAGCTAAATTCCACGCGAAAACGTGTTTGTATGCCTTCTAACCGCAAGTAAATTGGTCGCTTACCTTTCATTTGTAAAATATCAAAGTTAAATGGAAATCGTCCAAAAAGCTTTCCAAGTAGAGCCGTTTTGGTGACTCGACTTCGTTTTCCGCCATGTTGTTCCTTGTTGATCCGCTGGAGTTTACTTGCTTTCAACATGGCGGCGTGTGACATGCGCACTAAAAAAGTGAGGACACTTCGTACCCCTGAGTGGGCCTTCTGCTTAGTATTTATTCTGTGGCAATACATTAGATTCATGGCATATATTTATGCTTGAAGGGAGACATCTCATTGGCCACATAGCCTTGTGGAAGTTTGAGCACTCTGGGCCCATGCGCACTTCACGCTATCTGAATGTATTTCACCGATGCTGTCCCACATGCGGTTGTCACCGACGATCGCATGTGTATAAGTAATTGATAAAATTCATTCAGATTGTTCCAAGCTACACTGATGAGCTGTTGTACAGCGAAACACCGTGTCTGTAGATTGAACTATATATATATATATATATATGTCCTGATAGTGTATTTATTTTAGATATTTTCGAAAACGCAATAGAACACGCTTCCTAAATTACTCACCGATTTATTAACTCTCTGAACGTTGACAAAACTAACGAAGCATACTCTCACCTAAATCAAACTACACATGGCTAGAAATCCAGGACACTCAGCGGCAGTGGCCTGTGGGCTCATATTTAGATGGAATATTAATTTGAAAATTCTGATGGCTAAATATCGATCATTTCGGCTATAAACAGAAGTCTATAGCAATAAATTAAAGTAGAGTTATTCGCTAAAATGTCTTGTTGACCCATTTCTTACCCAAATATCAAATTACAAAAGGTTTAATCGTCTAGACAGGCCTGTACCCTCATACTCACAAAAATTGCCGCATAAATTTTGGTTATTATTTCTGAATCCACAGTAACATTTAATAATAATAACAGCAGTTAAGACCCTGGCAACAGCAACAGCTCCATAAGAAATGGCGGACAAGAACCCGAAATTATCGAGGAATGCATTGCTTCTTCACACCGAGTTCAGTATTTATCTCGGCGCTTGATGGATTAAATTACAACGACTCGGCTGCAATTAGTCGTACATTTTAAGGTCTTTGGGAACCTATTAAACAACGAAAAAGTGGAACGAACAACTCCGCAAAACAAAGTAACGTTCATCCCGAGCAAATTCAGACGTTCGCATCGTGGACAAACAACACAGAAGCAGCCAAAATTGGAGCTCCAAAATAAGTGATATAGCAGATTAATAGACTTTAAACAGCGAATAAGAGGTATGCTTGTGAGGGGCTCGGGAACCTATTTAGGACGCTCCAAACTTAATAGAAATTGTAGTGCTGAACGATTGTTCAATTTGGTGAAGTTTTGGACGTTCGCATGTCGGAATTTACAATAGTAAATAACCGAAAATGATTGTTCTTTATATTTCCTTAAGAAATCTATTGAAGGACGCCATATTGAATTAATTAAAAAGGGATTCAGTGCGCATGCTTTGCCGCCATGTTGTCCTCGATTTCTGGCCATGTTTTCCAGAGACCGCATTTGAGATAAATAAGATATACATACCTAAATAACGCGTAATGTAATTTATGAGTGTTGTTTTATGAGCAAACGCGCAGTTAATGATGGTCCTTACCACCTTAATTGTATTTAAACCCTCGCGAAATCAGGCTTTAAATTTAGATCACAAAGATAGATGTGCAATTCACTTTCTTTTACAGGGGGTTGTAGTTAGGTTTAGGGTTGCCCGGGGGAGATTGTGGTTAGGCTTAGGTTCAAGTCTCTGGGTTCAAGTTTACAGGTGGAGGTCGGGGTTGGGGTTGGGGTGGTGGGTTGGGATTTAATTTCTTTAATATTCAGGATTATCCTGAATTCTAGATGAGAGAATGTGCTGAAAACGGAGCAGATCTCAACCCCATAGCCTGTGTGCAGACTCATATTACATGACAACGATATAATATTATCATATTGTTATCATGTAATACGAGTCTGCATGCAGGCTAATCCCCCAAAGCCCGCATTTGGGATCACAGGAGGGCCTAAACTTCCAAAAGATCTCGATTCTCAGTAGCCTGTGTGTAGACCTGTCTACAGAAAGCCATTTCTAGATTCTCAACAGCTCACCACGTTTTCAAGATTTCTCTTCTTACGTATACTACATACCAAACCATTTGTGCAGCCCCCCATATAAAACCTATAAAGCTGGTTGTTTATTTCTTTTCTATATTTTATTGGTCGATATTACGAGTCTTTCCAAGTTTCTGGAAAATTTGATTACAATTATTCCTATCTGAGTTGTGGAGTTTGGATTATATTATTATTGATGACGATGACTGTAGAAATTTAAATTATATTCTTAAGGACCGGTTACAAAGTAACTGCTTGGGGAGATGAGAGGCAAAAATCCCTCCCCCCCCCCCCCCCCCCCCCACACAACATATTATACACTCATTACATGTAATAGCAGTCTGAGTTACAACTAGCAAAAACACACCTATATAACAATTCCTATTATTATGCATGTTGGACAATTTCCTTATTAATTATATTAGGCAGATAATGCAGACTTCCTTTTACTCGAGTTTAACCCATTGTCGTCCCACTCAAAAACAGGTCCCGCAGACATGCTCGCACCAATTGGTGAATTAACATGGCATTAATTACCACAAAGATAATACCACAATACATCATTTGAATCGCCTATACATGTAACTCTACTATTCAAATTTTAGGTTGTCGGGTCTTGTCAGACAACCCATTTTGCAAATTATGCTAAGTTATGCTAATTATTCTAAAAATATTATTATAATTTATAACAAAAAGGTAAATATTTAGACAATAAATTATTCTACCAAAAACTTTGTGTTAACAAAATGAAAAGCAACATTTTACAAATTCGAATTGAAAAAATCAAGCCAATACAATAAAACGCAAATACATTATTGCTATTTTGCCGTGGTACCCCCCATGGTGCCCCACAGGCCACAGAGCATGGTCTTCACAGACTTCACTTACTAACTTACTTTGGAAATTTACAAATTAAAACAGAATTATACCACAACATATAAGACCATAATACATCATTGTAATCGCCTTTAACTCAGCTATTCAGATTTTAGGTGGTTTGGCTAAATCTTTATTTTTGTCAGCAAGAAAAGACTCATAAATTTACACAACACTGTGTGCCAGTGCCACTGTGCCTGTGTGCCACTTGTCATCGGACAGCTTTGATCAAATACGACTACCTCATCTGTATTCTGTCATATAATTATTATGGAAAAATGCTTAGGTAGTATTAAACTACGGATTCTGCCTCTTTAGTGCACTCACTTGCATATTTAGCCCTGACAAAACGCGACATTTTTGCCGCGGCCTCTTTCCGCCATCTTGAAAAGATCGGGTAATTGCCAGTCGTGTAGGATAACGGGGATACACGAGGAAGCCAGGTGGTAAAGTGGGAGGGGCCAACCCGCCCTGCGAATTTACCCCTGCGTCCTCCCATATCCCCATTGTCCCTACGGGTGTTTACTTTGTGTTTCGCGCACGAATTTGTTATTCTTTGACCCTGACCCCCCTTTACCCCGCTCGTAGGGACGGTTATTACTTTGTGTTTCGCGCACGAATATGCATTAGGGTTAGGGTTAAGATTGAGGTTAGGATTAGGGTAAGGATTGGGGTTGGGATCAGGGTTAGGGTTAGGGTTAGGATTGCGGTTGGGATCAGGGTAAGGATTAGGGTTTGGATTGGGGTTGGGATCAGGGTTAGGATTAGGGTGTTTTCAGGGTAAAATCGGTTAAATATTTTAGAAGCTTATATTGGATTAACAAATCAGACGATATCGTCCGATATTCAAGGCAGTGGACGACAATGAGTTTTAAATCTTTGATTTATTAAAA
>JAWNZC010000150.1:3515000-3647500 GCA_035771165.1 Paragorgia papillata
CATCCCTAAGCTAAACCTTTTTAAAATTGACAAGTATTTTTGTAAAGCTCTTTAATTTATAATACGCGGCATATGCTTGCTTAATATTTTCAAAAAAATATATTTTTGTGCTAAATCTTAACAAATTCTAAAAAAACTTATAAATATTCCATTTCTTTTTCAGGGGTTCAGCTCCTTGAATATGTATTCATTGATAAACTATTAACCCAACCAATTAAAAAACATTTTCCTAACCATCCCTTCATGAGTGTTATATCATTTTTGAAAATAAAGGTTCTTTTATCACCATGGGGGGAGCAACCAAGCGTAGGTCAGTCACAGTATTTTCTGCGTCACACTTTCACATACTCTAATCATATTCTCTCTCATGTTCAAATTTTCAGAAAAAAGTAATTTGGGTGTCTTAAGAAAGAAAGAGTAGGATTAGAAGCTTCGGTTGGAGAACGGTTTTACTTCAGGTGCAATCTCGTTCCCAGAGCTGGGAACGAGAGATTGGTTGGCAAGTGCGAAAGTGCATTTAATAGCACCACGGCCTTAGTTTATATTTCGCTCCCGCGTCTTCTTTGTGAGATCTTTTGGTCATTACGTATACTTTAATTCCATTCCCAATTACTTTAATTAATCCCATTTCACTTATTCTCTGCATGGGGGCCTGTTTAAGGCAAGCCCATAGTGGACAAAAATCATACGAGACAGCGTTCGGCATCATCGAATGTCGAGATGAAGATTCCACATAAGTTTTGCACAATATTATTTGAGATTAAAAATGTACATGTTCCGTTTTAAAACTATACGTCGAGTTTGAATATTTTAAATATAGCAAAAATGGTGTACGTTTATAAAGGCGCTTCCGAATTGCCACATATATTGCCTATGAAATATCAGCACACCAAAACAGTGTCAATTTCATTTGTAAACATTCTCCTATTAGTAGTAAAGAAAGACTGACAAATATATACCGGGTTTTGAACTTTTTTGGCATTGAATATCGTATCCTGATTACACACGCAAACCCTGCCAAACCGGGGTATTCGTTGCGGAGTGATTAGGGACTTTAAGATCTACGACGCGGCAAACTCGTTAACGCGGCCTTTAAAAACCTTAAAAGCATTGAATTTAAAAGAAGACATGGTAAATTAATTGCCGCATTTCATGTTTAAGCTTGTTTAATGACTTTAAAGACGCTCTAGTTCTTGATAAAACCGGCTACAGTGTCTGAATTGAAGTCAACGTTATTGATATATATACTCTTGGGATTACAAATTATTCGTTCACTTTGTTTTCATTAAGAATTCTTTTGCCATCGAGCTTGCCGCGTTATTCATAAATGGCCGACACTTCAAAATTATTTTATGTGCATATAAATTAGCCATTGTGACCTCGTTTTAAAGTAAATTTTTTTAATTTCGTACATAAAAACGAGTTCATAAGGCCAATAGGACAAGTAATTTATAATTATATGTATATAAAAGAATATCAATTTGACGTTAATTTTCGAATAAGGTCCGAAAAAGTTTTGTTTCACGTACGGAGATACATTTTTCGTTTTGGCTATTTGACATGTGCATAGAGATGTTTTTATTATTTCGTTATGTTAATTTACAGCTTCGGCTATAAAGGACATAAAGGTCAGATGATTTTTTTCATCTCTGGGGAAAGCCCTGACGATGAAAAATACACGCGCCCTTACCAATATTTTCTTTGTCGCAATGTAAACATGTCAAAGCACAAAATCTAATCCGTAGAGTGTACTTTAAGTTTCAAACTCGACGTATGAATTCAAACTCCGCAACATATGCACGAATTGAACCTGTTGTTTTAGACTGAACATGCATGTGCATTTCCCGTCTCAAATAATAACGTTCAAAACTCAATATCTTCATCTCACTCGATGTGTGAACTCGACATATGATAGCTGTCTCGTATGACTCAGTTTTTTTCCACCACAACTCGTCCGTGAATATACGTTTAAATGCATGCTTGTTTCGCGTAAGGTGTAGTTGAAATGACTCGGTGTTTACATTTTGGACTGAATATATTTCTCGGCGAGGGGCTAATTAATGTTCCCCCCTCTGCTCTGTGCGAGACGGCAAAGGAATTGCGTCTCGCTTTTCTTTGACTTCGAAAAAAGTTAATTTACTGTTATGGGATAGCTTTACCTATAGGGAAAATCGACTAGCTATAATTAACGCGGCTTTGGGGAAGACTTGTATCAGAAAAAACGGAACCCTTACAAAACGAATTAGCATTATTTTAAAACAACCTATTGTAGTAGTTTGAAAGCCCTAAAAGCGCTGCGTTATAAATTAATCAGCACATAAGTTAAACAGGAAGATAAAAAGCTTTTAAATACTTTCACCATGTATACACTTCAAGTTATCTTAATTTCCCAGTTAATAAGACCGTGTTTTTTACGCATCCGTGGCTCAGGTTGTTTTAACAGAATACTAATTCATTTTCTAAGGGTTATTTTTAATACACACTGTATATTGGCAGAGAATATTTTTATCTATTAGGCCTGCGCTAAACGTCGCACAGTAGACGAATTTAAATTCAGACGATTAGACGAATTTACTTCGAATTATTAAACTTCGCCGGTGGTTAAACGTCGAATTTTCAGTCGAATATAATTGTTTTACTTGGACGCGTGGAGCCTGAGAATTATTCATCGAAAACATGGCGTCGAATAATGTTATCAGTCAAATATATTTACTTACATGGAGCCCAGTGTGCAAGTTGATCCTGACGTTTGGCAAGATGTTGAAGAAACTTTAGCTCTTGAAGGAATAATACGCGACGAGGAAGCCGAAGACATCGAAGATGACAACGAAGCGGTGGTGGAAACAGCCGTCGGTGGTTGAACAATGTGATTCGTGTAACTTCGGCATTTCTGTTGCTTATTTATAGTCTATTACTGAAACTGAAAGTGAGGAAGTCGACGGAGAAGACACCGTACTCGAAATTTAAGGCAAAAAATCGTTCCCGTGTCCAAAGTGCGACAGAGTTTGCAAGTCTATAAGTGGTTTGACAAGACATACAAATTCGAAGCACTCTGCAGAACTTCCATATTTGTCAGTCTGTCAGATCAAATTTCGTCAGCAACATGTCAATAATTGGGCCCAAACTGAATTGTTTTACTCGCATAATTTTTAATCACATGTCACGTTCTTTTTGGAAATGGGGAAGGCCGAAGTTTGTTATTTCAGAAGAACAGCTACGATTTTTTAAAGGTATAGTACTACCGTAGTTTTAAATATCCTTTTTCTGAAAACTTTACTCTAGCTACAACTACAAAACATTAAGCTTATTATTAAAACGCAACTGATAAATAAAATCGCTACGTTTATGCCGCCGCCATGCAGCATATCCTCTCATCTATAATTACCAATAATCAGTAAGTGTGCAATGGCCTACAATTAACAATAATTGTGAATTTTAAAGAACTAATTCTGGTAATAATTCCATGTCCTACATAACCCAAGTACTTCATGAAAGCCATACCCCAACACACAACCTAACCTAAGGATGGCAATTCGTGTAAATAGGACATGGACGTATAACCCTAATTCTCAACCCCCCACCCCCGACCTCGACCCCAACCTCGACCCCAACCAATTATTGGTAATTCAAGGCCGTTTCACACTTACTGATTATTGGTAATTCTAGGGTAGAAGGACATGTTGCACCATGAAGCGAGTGCGGAGATGTGAGAGGGACTGGAGACACAATTTCTGAGGGCATTATATTAATCAGTGCTATCAAAAAAGGTCATCTTCTTTATAAACATGCTATTGCTTGGTCTGTGTTGTATAATGAAACGAAATTATGATAAAAAACTTAATTTTTTTTAAGACAAACATGGGTGCAATATTCAAATTCCCATCACTGAAAATGATCACCTGTTTGTATAGTTGATTAAGGCAAAACAATTTTGAAATTTCAAGAAAATGGTATCAGATATCTTTTCTGAACTACATGAGATATTTCCTAAACTAGATAACATATTTTCTCAGCATGGGGAATTTTCTACATACATTAGTATAAATTTACAAGTTTCTACCACAAACCCTTGAATTTGATTGGCTATCACAGGAGTTACTATCCACTGATAGAAACCTCTAGCGATAAGCCAATGACAAACCTTCTTTTAACTAAATTGACCAATCACAAAATGCATATGATCAACGATCAGTAGAGCCAGTGCAGTGCTTTCAATGAGGCGAGCGCGATCGCGCTCGCGCTCGCCCACACGCTCCCAAGTTCGTTCTGCCAGCGCGATTGATCGCGCTGGCAGATAAGTAATTTGTCATAAAATGCGCTCGCAGATTATCTTCCACTGCCTAGAAATGGAGTAAATAAATGCTCAGTTGTATATAATATGAAAATAATGGAATATCTCTTGTTTACTCTGTGCAGGAGTATACAGTCTAGCTTATAAAAACAAATCAATAAACCGGCGGCGTGGTTTTGAACAACTTTATGCACGCATATTTACGAATTATGGCATCACAGGGAGATAAATTGTTCTTGGTTTTATTAAATTAACGGGTTTAGATATTAAATATTTTTAGCTTGTTTCTAGTGGCAGGCTAACTGCACTCTCCAGTGACGTACTGTATTGTCTTGCTGCATATTGTTTAATTGATATTCATATTATTAAAAGACTAGCCGAAATCGGCGAAAATGCAAAATAGCGTTCGTTTGCTCACGGGGACGTCCGCTGCATGTTCCGGCGCGGCAATATCGGGATAAACACTACAAAATCTCAAACTTTATGCTAGTTGTGCAGATGAAAACCACAAATGACACTTAAAACATTGGTTTGAAGTTCATTTTTATGATAATAGACTGCTAAAATTGACCCAGGAAATGTAACAGGAAGTCATCAACATAAACCAGCGCTGTTTTTCAAGAAAAACCAAATCGCGCTGCCCAGCTGTGAAATCTGCTCTGGCGAGCGCGATCCATCGCGCTGGCGTATTTTATTCATTGAAAGCACTGCAGTGGTGGTTGTTCTTGTTAAGCAACAATGGCACCGAAATTCTAAATGGAGGTGCAAATGACAGAAGAAATTTAACATTTACGGGAAGCAATACACATGTAAGTTCAACAGATAACCAAAACGGCTACAAAATCGTTATAATGGAAATCAGTAATGGTAAGATCGTTAAATTGTTTATCTGTGTTCGTTTAAAACAAAATATCTGGAAACAAAACACATTTCAAAATTACGTTTGCTACTGATAAGATTTCGTGATGTAAACTACGGTACATTTTAAAATGAATGTTTCTTTCAACTTTTTGTCATTTTTGCATATCAAATGACTGGAAATATATTGTTTCAATATTGTACATGAAAACCCATGCTACGTTATGCAAGAAAACTTTACTTTTCCAGTTTTCGATCAGTTACTGTACGGGACAAGGAAATGTCCGAAATGACAATGTTGAACGTTTGTTGTTGGCAGTTAAAAATGTATTAAACGAGCTTCAAAGAATATGTTATGGTCGAGAATTTATTTAACTTTTGTTGGTAAAGTTATACTAAAACAATTAGACCACTCGCCCTCGTTTTCTATGAGGGGGGGGGGGGGGGGGGTGATCTGGTTTGGGCATGAATTTTTTTTCGGTACCCATATTGCTGAAGAATGTTTTTTTTCCAGGACGCAACTATGTGTGAAATGTTTCTCACCATTTTAGCTTCGGCAAGATCTTTTTTTTTGTGAGCATTTTAGTTTAGCTTTTATCCACCAATGATACAGGTAAATAAGCAATTCTTCAGAGCTCTTATTAAATAGGCCCTGTTTATACGTTTCATTTAAATGTGCAAGTCTGGCAGACGAAAGTAACGTGCGTCGTAATTTTATATTTTCTCTGAAGCTCAAAATTATACATTGGAATAGTTTTTATGCATTTACTGGAAATTCCATGAGTCTGAAAAAGCAACAAATGTATCAGACACTGGTTATAGATGTTTTATTTGTGTGGGGCACATGGATAAAACATCTGATCTGGACGCATTTAATCCGTTTTAGACATCGTTCTATATATTAATCATAAAGGAGAGTAGTTCTGAACAGTGCCATATCCAGAGATTATTTGGGCACACCGGTCAGCGCTGACGGCGCGAGAACCCTCTGAGGGGGTTTGAAATTAAGAGTCTTGGAAATGCCATTTCCTGCATTCTGAGATGTGATTTTTAACATTCTGAGGGGTGATTTTAAAATTCTTGTAGGGTTGTAGGCGAAATAACGGCCGGTCAACGGACAATGTCCGGCCAAAACGAGCATTTGTCCGGCCAAACTTTCGCGTGACCGGTCATTTTGACCGGCCATTTTGGCCGAAATCGGCAACAAAACTTTCAGTCCAAAACTAATTTTCCGACCAGGGAGGTTAAGAATATTCCTTGTCTTCTTTGTCTCATCATTCTCAACAGAATTTCCACCTTCACAGCTCGATATCACTTCGAAAACTTCGAACACTGTATACTCGTTGACCCGCCATTTTGAAAGTTTTAGTTGGCGTACTTCATGTTATCTGAACGTTTTGGATACTTTACCAGAAAGACCGCTGGACATTGCGTATCGCATATTGTGCATTTTCGCCAAGCGTGTTGGACGAAAAAATGTTTATTGTTTTTATACACTTATCAATATGGAATGTATTAAATGTCATCGAAAAAACATTAAATATCGCTGCATAGGGTGCAAAATTCCAATTTGCAATGTGTGTTCAGTGGCTTGCTCTGAGAAAACGCCTGGTTATTGCGAGCAGAGCTATTTCGTTGGAAAATGTGATGAATGTCAGACAAGCAGCAGCAAAAAAACGACCGTTTTCTGAACCTCAGGTCTTAAACAAACCTCGACAATCCACGCTGTCCTCCTTTTTTATCAAGAATGACAAGACTCCATCGGGAAATAAAGAGTCAGCGCTAGCTGATACCAACTCAGGGACTTTGACAAAAGAATCTCCGCAGTCTGAGTCAACATCAGGACAAAGAACACTTACGACCAAGAAATCACGAAATTTAACAGCAGCAGCAGCTAATCGATGGAAAACAACATCCTTGGCAACATACATGGCGAGTGACTGGCTTGTACGAACGCAGACAATGCCGATTGCGTAACTAGCTTGAATTGTTCCGTTTGCAAAACCTACGCCGACCGTTTGAAAGGAATGAAAAACTTTTCCACTGCTTGGGCGTTCACAGGTTCTACAAACCTCCGGTTAAGCAATGCGGAAGACCATGCACGCGGAGAACCTCATAAGAAAGCAATGGACCTGTATTTAAGTGAGAAGGGACTAAGTGCCAAGGACAGAGCAGTAAAAAGTAAAAAGTACAAAGTACTCCCGGACAACAAAACATTGCGCTTGGTATTGCCAACATGCAAGCCAGTGATCTTGCCAAGACAAGAACAAAATTCGAAGTCGTATACTTCATTGCAAAAGAAGAACTTCCGTTGAAAAAGTTTCCCAAACTTTTAAAGCTGGAAGAAAAGCATGGCGTTGAGATTGGCAACTCCTATCGCAGTGATAAGAGCTGTAACGTTTTTATTAATCACATAGGCGAGGATTTGGGAAAGAATCTTCAGAAGAAGTTACTAAATGTAAACTTTTTCAGTGTCTTGACGGATGGCTCAGAGGACGCGTCTACAACTGAAAAGGAAGCTGTCTTTGTGCAGCATTTAGACAAAAAACCACCTGGCCAAGATACAGTTCAAGTAGTAACATCATTCCTTAACTTGGCGGATTTAAAACACGGTAATGCCGCTGGGATTTTAGGCGCTATAAAAAGCAGTTTTAAGAACATCGACATCGATGATGAAACCTTTGATAAGAAATTAATAGGTTTCGCTGCGGACGGTGCTAGTGTAAACCGAGGGGATAAAAATGGAGTTATCACCATCCTCAGAAATAACCATCCGTGGGTGATTTATGTCTGGTGTGTGCCCCATAGACTCGAGCTTGCTCTCAAAGATTCGTTACAGGGTACTTCTTTTGATGACGTCGATCAGGTGCTGTTACGTCTCTATTACCTCTACGAGAATTCCTCCAAGAAACTGAGACAGCTGCGTGAACTACATGGCATTTATCGCGAGACGTTTGAATTTGAAGAAGGAGGGGTCCGACCAAAACGAGCATCTGGTAAGTTCATTTATTCATGGCTTTCATTATTTACTTCTTTATTTATTTGTTCATTCATTTGTTTATTCATTTATATATATATATATATATTTGTACGCGTATCTATTCGCAGGCACCCGTTGGATAACGCACAAAATCAACGCATTACAACTTCTCGTTGATAAATATGGTATTTATCTGCAGCACCTACAAAACATGTCAGAAGATATGTCCTTCAAAGCTGCTGATCGCCAGAAATTCAAAGGGTGGTTAAATAAGTGGCAGCAGGCACGAATACCGCTCCTGGCATGTCTCTTCATCGAAATCCTCAGCCCTGCAAAGGTGTTGTCACTAGCATTCCAAGACGAAGATATTGATACAGTTTCCTCACTGTCGCGACTGGAAACAGCTAAAAAGCAGTTTATACGCATCGAGAAGAAAGAATTTGAAGATCTTCCGACCGTTTCACACTTTCTTGACAAAGTCGAAGAGTCAAATGAAGCATTTTCGTACCAGGATGTGGTCCTGAAGTCCTTCGAAAATGCAAAAGAGTCTGCAAGAAAATTGAAGAATGTACTATTGGCCAAAGTCAAGCAAGCCGTGGAAGCAAGGTTGGAGGTTGCAGAGAACAGACTGGTCATCTTTGCTTGTACCGTTTTGAATACTGAAGGGTGGGAAAGAATGGATGAAGAAGGCGAAAAGGATCTTCTATTCGCAGATGAATGCGTGACAGAACTCTATAGCCACTTCCAGAAACCCCTTTCAAATGCTGGCTTAGATGGGTCTTTAAGTGATTTGCTGGAGCAGTGGCACAGTGTAATCGAATACACAACACGCTATCTCAGCCCCTCAACAACACCTTGCTTACGTGTATGGAGACGAATCTTTGATTCAAGTCGGAGCGAAGGTTGGAGCATGGTATTGCTCTTGGCGGAACTATTGTTCTCAATCCCCATCTCCAATGCGAAGGTTGAAAGGTTGTTTTCGTTGATGAATCGTATCAAAACAGATTCCCGCGCAACACTCGGCGAGAGTACTCTAAACAGCCTGATCAGAATAAGTATATGGAGGGCCCAAAGTTTGAATAATACGACCCCACGTCAGCTATCCACTTGTGGGCGGATATTACCACACGTCGACCTCGCCAGAAACGACGCAAAAAGTACAAGCGCAAAGATTCTTCCAAAAAGAGAAAAGTGTTGATTGACGATTCATCTACGGAAGAGAGTGCAGAATCTGAGGAAGATGAGGAGAGTAGTTGATCACCAAGCGAGGTGGAGATCAGTTCAAGATAGTGTTCGAAACAATAAATAGAGACTGTGCCAAGATTATAGCGTAGTGTTTACTTTTAAGATTGAATTGTTCACTGTTAATGTTTATGTAAGCTGATCAGGTGTATATTTATTATCATTATAGTTAAATTACTTATAGTATACTATATTATACCTTACTAGTATACTAAAGTATACCTTATGCAAAGTAAACTAAAGTGATGACATATGCTATCGATCACTAATAAGACTGACTTATTGATACAATGCCAGTAAGAAACTAAGCGACAAAGAAATCATCATTACGATTAAAATTTAGTTATAGTACGTTCACTTCTGTTCACGTACACAAAGTTGACCTGTTTGAATATATTGACGGTTAGCGTCGCGGGAAGCTGCTTTAGTTACTTCATTTCAGTCTTTGGGTACACTTTATGAGAGCTAACAATAATGACTTTCTATTTGTGTTGACACGTCAGACATGACGATACCACTAACAAGAATTTCGTTTTCATCGCGCACCACTTACTAGTCTGTCGTCTTCGTATTTTCCAGTTACGACTTACCGTGACCGTTTCGCACATTTTTCGTCTTGTATACTTTGTAAATCTTAAAGCGACGGTTATAGGCATAATCAGAAAGCCACTCCAAGGCACTTTACATGAAAGAGTATTACCGATTACAGCTTTAGTTTAGCTAAATAGTTTGACCGTCCAGAAATGCGGGATGTCCGAGCAAAAATTGGTTTGGCCGGTCACCTGACCGGTGACCTTCCTGCCGTTATTTCGCGCCCTGGATTGTAGCCATAGTGTATACTTTTTGGGCACCTCGGTTTGGGTGTGAGAAACCAAATATATTATTATTGCTTAATAATCTTTTCATTGAAATATAATATTCCAGGGTTTGTAATAAAACCTGGAGGTTTTAATAAAGAGCTGCCTAAGAATATTGTATAAGATAGTAACAGAATATAAACACAAAGGTCTTTCGGATAATGAATAAAACAACAAAAAAGTACTGTTATGATTTTTATGAGTGGAGTTCTAGGCCGAGTAGCAACATAATTTAAATGTATGTTTATGGGTGGAAGACTGGGCAAGCCTGCCTGCAGACACGCCCTTCCTTCCCCCTCCTGAAATCCGGGAAATGAAGTCTGCGAAACATGTTCGTAATCAACCTCGTACCCAGGGCCTTCTCAAAATGGCGGGGCGGAGAGAAGACCCTGGCAAAGGCTGGTTACGTGATACCAATAATTTTGTACCAATAATCTGTACCGGGGGGCGCAGTATAGTCACTGATAAACAGGGTATAGTTGGCTTGCGTTTGTTAAACTATTCAGCGAACTATTTTATAGACACTCAAGAATAACCAAATCGTACAGATAATAAGACATTCTCTTAACATGTTCATCAAATCAGTTAATGACCATCTTTAGTAAGAAGCGTCTACACTACAACATATTTGCTTTATTATGCAAGCAAGAAGTGTTCATTAATATTTCGGTTTCTGGACTTTCCGAATCTAATTTAAAAAGTTTAGAAATATACAAAGTCAAAGTCTTCAGTGCTGATCTATAATGTTCGTCGATCGTAGTATTGTAGTTGACCGAATATTTGTATTAATGTACAACCTCAAAGTCAACGAGGACAGAAGTTCGATATGCCGTTTGAGTATAAAATCAACAGATACAACTATTAAATTTCCACAAATCCAAAACGTGTGGACAAGAAACATAAATGTGCTATACTGGACGGTAAATATACTTCCAACAATCAACAGCATTCGAATACTTTTAGTGTATGTATCAGTACCTGTAACCGCAGAGCGGGTTTCTGTTTATCAGTTTATGATCGTTCGTCGCCTTTGGCTTCATTTCTGGCGATTGACGGCGACAAATATGAATTAACGTTACCGGACTTGCAACAACCTTGACGTTTATAAGAAGACTTATAAGAAGAACCGAATCACCCCCCCCCCCCCCCCCCCCAGGAAGGCGAAAGCTCAAATTATCCACGTGAGAAATACTCCAAGAATATGGAGTATTTGGGAATCATGTGACCAGCCTTTGCCAGGGTCTTCTCCTCTCGCCATTTTGAAAGCAGATAAGACCCTGGGTACGAGGTTGGTTCGTAATCGTGTACCTGGTCACGTGAACCAAAATAATTAATTTTATGCTATCATAATTACCACACCAATATTACTTCCATTCGCAAGCCACCGTTAGCCCGTTGCGATTATTTTCACGTTTGTTTACGTTCGAAATTGAATTGCAAGTTTCACCAGAAAACGTTGAACATTTAAAAACAAATCAATCAACTTGCGGCGTCATTTTGACAGGTTTCTTTTAAATTACGCCGGAAGTTGATTGATTTGTTTTTAAATTTCAACGTTTCAGCGTGCTTCTGAGTTTTTAAAATAAGCGGATTGTACGACGAGCAAACAGGGCCGTAGCCACCAATTTCCAACACCAATTTCCAATTTCAAACAGAATGCCGCGAGCGCCGTAATGTTTTTGGTTTTCTAAGCCTCGGAAACGTTATATCCTGCATTCTGAGAGCAGTTTTAACAAAAAAGAATTAATATTATATACGTTACAGCGACAAAGCCTAATTTTCAAGTCTATTTCATTATTTTACACGACGATAAGAAGTGATTTCCAATTAATTTTCAATTTCCCTACGAAAATAATTTTTTTTGTGTCCATGCATGAAAATCATAATGCAATTCACGTCACATGTGTTGGACAGAACGTTATAGGCATTTTTTTTAAATAGCCATGCAAGTAATAGAATAGAATAGAATAGAATAGAATAGAATAGAATAGAATAGAATAGAATAGAATAGAATAGAATAGAATAGAATAGAATAGAATAGAATAGAATAGAATAGAATAGAATAGAATAGAATAGAATAGAATAGAATAGAATAGAATAGAATAGAATAGAATAGAATAGAATAGAATAGAATAGAATAGAATAGAATAGAATAGAATAGAATAGAATAGAATAGAATAGAATAGAATAGAATAGAATAGAATAGAATAGAATAGAATAGAATAGAATAGAATAGAATAGAATAGAATAGAATAGAATAGAATAGAATAGAATAGAATAGAATAGAATAGAATAGAATAGAATAGAATAGAATAGAATAGAATAGAATAGAATAGAATAGAATAGAATAGAATAGAATAGAATAGAATAGAATAGAATAGAATAGAATAGAATAGATAGAATAGAATAGAATAGAATAGAATAGAATAGAATAGAATAGAATAGAATAGAATAGAATAGAATAGAATAGAATAGAATAGAATAGAATAGAATAGAATAGAATAGAATAGAATAGAATAGAATAGAATAGAATAGAATAGAATAGAATAGAATAGAATAATAGAATAGAATAGAATAGAATAGAATAGAATAGAATAGAATAGAATAGAATAGAATAGAATAGAATAGAATAGAATAGAATAGAATAGAATAGAATAGAATAGAATAGAATAGAATAGAATAGAATAGAATAGAATAGAATAGAATAGAATAGAATAGAATAGAATAGAATAGAATAGAATAGAATAGAATAGAATAGAATAGAATAGAATAGAATAGAATAGAATAGAATAGAATAGAATAGAATAGAATAGAATAGAATAGAATAGAATAGAATAGAATAGAATAGAATAGAATAGAATAGAATAGAATAGAATAGAATAGAATAGAATAGAATAGAATAGAATAGAATAGAATAGAATAGAATAGAATAGAATAGAATAGAATAGAATAGAATAGAATAGAATAGAATAGAATAGAATAGAATAGAATAGAATAGAATAGAATAGAATAGAATAGAATAGAATAGAATAGAATAGAATAGAATAGAATAGAATAGAATAGAATAGAATAGAATAGAATAGAATAGAATAGAATAGAATAGAATAGAATAGAATAGAATAGAATAGAATAGAATAGAATAGAATAGAATAGAATAGAATAGAATAGAATAGAATAGAATAGAATAGAATAGAATAGAATAGAATAGAATAGAATAGAATAGAATAGAATAGAATAGAATAGAATAGAATAGAATAGAATAGAATAGAATAGAATAGAATAGAATAGAATAGAATAGAATAGAATAGAATAGAATAGAATAGAATAGAATAGAATAGAATAGAATAGAATAGAATAGAATAGAATAGAATAGAATAGAATAGAATAGAATAGAATAGAATAGAATAGAATAGAATAGAATAGAATAGAATAGAATAGAATAGAATAGAATAGAATAGAATAGAATAGAATAGAATAGAATAGAATAGAATAGAATAGAATAGAATAGAATAGAATAGAATAGAATAGAAAAGAAAAGAAAAGAAAAGAAAAGAAAAGAAAAGAAAAGAAAAGAAAAGAAAAGAAAAGAAAAGAAAAGAAAAGAAAAGAAAAGAAAAGAAAAGAAAAGAAAAGAAAAGAAAAGAAAAGAAAAGAAAAGAAAAGAAAAGAAAAGAAAAGAAAAGAAAAGAAAAGAAAAGAAAAGAAAAGAAAAGAAAAGAAAGAAAAAAGAAAAGAAAAGAAAAGAAAAGAAAAGAAAAGAAAAAAGAAAAGAAAAGAAAAGAAAAGAAAAGAAAAGAAAAGAAAAGAAAAGAAAAGAAAAGAAAAGAAAAAAGAAAAGAAAGGAAAAAGAAAAGAAAAGAAACGAAAAGAAAATAAACAAAAAGAAAAATAAAAACAGAAAAGAAAAGAAAATAAAAGAAAACAAAAGAAAAGAAAAGAAAAGAAAAGAAAAGAAAAGAAAAGAAAAGAAAAGAAAAGAAAAGAAAAGAAAAGAAAAGAAAAGAAAAGAAAAGAAAAGAAAAAGAAAAGAAAAGAAAAGAAAAGAAAAGAAAAGAAAAGAAAAGAAAAGAAAAGAAAAGAAAAGAAAAGAAAAGAAAAGAAAAGAAAAGAAAAGAAAAGAAAAGAAAAGAAAAGAAAAGAAAAGAAAAGAAAAGAAAAGAAAAGAAAAGAAAAGAAAAGAAAAGAAAAGAAAAGAAAAGAAAAGAAAAGAAAAGAAAAGAAAAGAAAAGAAAAGAAAAGAAAAGAAAAGAAAAGAAAAGAAAAGAAAAGAAAAGAAAAGAAAAGAAAAGAAAAGAAAAGAAAAGAAAAGAAAAGAAAAGAAAAGAAAAGAAAAGAAAAGAAAAGAAAGAAAAGAAAAGAATAGAATAGAATAGAATAGAATAGAATAGAATAGAATAGAATAGAATAGAATAGAATAGAATAGAATAGAATAGAATAGAATAGAATAGAATAGAATAGAATAGAATAGAATAGAATAGAATAGAATAGAATAGAATAGAATAGAATAGAATAGAATAGAATAGAATAGAATAGAATAGAATAGAATAGAATAGAATAGAATAGAATAGAATAGAATAGAATAAAACTTTATTTTACGAGGGAAAAGACGTATTAACGTAAGTCCAAATAACTCATATGTAACTTTTATAATATAACTCTAACACTAACCTTAATACCTTAATACCTTAATACAATAAACCATAAACTTACTAGCTTGGAAATAAGAAAAAAATATTTGCACCAACCGTACAGTTGGCTACGGCCTTGGCAAATACAGTATTTATTTTGGTTGGCAATTCTGTTGTGAGAGAGATTATATTGATGAGAGAATTGGCAAACTGGCGAAAAGTTAACAGCGTTGGATCAGTGGCGTAACGCCTATGCGCTCTGACTCGGCAGAGTCAGATGATCTACCTAGTCTTTGTTATAAGGAAACTATCTCCGCTATTTCAGTTATGTTTTCTATCATATATTAAGCCAGTATTTATTGGTAATAAAGTGATTTTGAGAGAACAATCTAGACGCCGTGTACAGGCGAATTGTCAGACAAAAAGTGTTTATTACACACAATAGGTGCTCTCCACTTTCCTTCGCATACTATTATCGGCTGGGTATAGACAGTGATTTAGTACCGCGTAAATAGTATATTCAACTGCGATAAACAACGACACAGTAAGACATATATTTAATACTAGTGTCTGTATCTATTTGCCTTTAGCGCACTGACGCATTTATAGAAACAGTCAGGCTTAACGCTCAAACACCGCGGAAAATAATTCAATACAAAGTTACAAACGGGAAAATAATTCGAACCTAAATCCTAGTAAATTTATATCTGTGAATCGGCTAATTGTAAAATAATTGGCCTAAGATTAGAATGGGTTTCTGTTAGACAGAGGTCGACAGGAGATAAAACGCGTATAAACTAGACACTCGCATAGCTTTCATATTCTAATATGATAGCCCAGTCTTGCCCAATCATGTCATTCCGGTCTACACGCGTTCGTCATGCGTGATGCTATGCATTCGTCATGCGTCCGTCATGCGTGATGCTATCACTGACCTGTATATGATTGGCCTGCGTGCTCCTATTACTTTTGAGTTGGGAAAAATGTGACCATTTTCAGTTTCAAAATGGCGGCATTTATAGGTCCTTCTGCTAATGGTGATGGTCGCTTACCGATACCTAAGAACCGGACTGATGACCGACATGTTTTTATTTATAACTCGATAAAGTCTTCATATTTATAGAAGATGAAAGCTTTCTGACTGACGGGTTTTGACGGTCTTCCGCTGTCCCATTCGGATATAGTTTGTCGTCCGGCTTTCTTGTTTTAACGACGGGAAAATAGACGGACGCATTAAAGATGGAAAACTCGCAGTTTACCGGATTTTAAAACACCCCCTGACAACTGATGAGTTTCTCGTCTGCTATTAACTCTTGGAAAAGGTTGATAAAGACACTCTAAGAAGAACTCGGTACGCCTCGCTTTTTTACGATTTTCTCGTGATCTTCAGTGGTTCTTTATAGAGCTGGCGACTTCATAAAACGAAATGTTTGTAGATTTCCATGCAGGGCCACCGAGAGACAGGATGGGCCCCGGGGGAAGGTAAGTTGGCGGGCCTCCAACGTCAGACAAAGTTTGGGTCGAATTTTACTTGAATGCAGCTAATGGTATTTATTTACTTTCCTAAACCACGTTAAAGAAAAACCCAATTTAACGTTTATAATTATATCACAAAAGCAAATACTTTGGATCAACATAACAAATTAACAATATTTATCAAATTAAAATGCCGCTTTACGGGCCTTTTTTTGAGCGAACGTGTCAATTACTCCAGTAAAGTCAACCTTTTTCGTCAGCTCGCTCTCAATACTGAGAACAGCAAGGTCGTTCAGCCTCTCCTGCGTCATTGTGCTTCGCATAAAGTTCTTTATAAGGTTTAACTTGCTTAACGAGCGTTCTGCTGATGCTACAGTAACTGGCAGGGGTACAGAAGATCCTCAGGGCTACGCATGCGTTTTCAAATATCGCGCCGAGGTTAAATGCACTGATTTTGTCCAAAAGTTCATGCGGACTCAATGGCTTTTTTCCAAAATTAGCTTCATGGATCGTCTTTAAGTGGATTACTTCTTCTTTCAATTGATCCTGCGACACATCACTCGAATACTTTTGTGCAAAGTCTTGACAGGCTTGGGAAATTTCCTCTTGGGATAGCTGAAGATATCGCCACAGAAAACTGAAAAGTTTGTCGATATTATTTGCAGCTTGATAACGATTCGTAAGACCAGCAAGAACTGAATCAATTATGACAAAAAAAAACGTCGCGTTTGAATGCATCTTCTTGTTTGTTCACATCTTTATCGAGCTGTTCTGAAGATGATGCATCGTCAGGTCGGTCTGGAACCTCGTCAAAGAGTGCTCTTCTTGATCTCTTACGCTGTGATGGGAACTCTGGGTGAATTTGCATAGCATCCGCTACCAATTTCGATTCACTTAAGATTGAAGGCCATTTCAGACGCAAATCTTTGAGGTCGTTCACCAGAGATTTCAAATTTGACACTTCAACATCTATGCTAGCGTCCCTAGCTTGGATGATTTGATTCCGTTGATTAATGGCGACGAGGATCTTCAACCAAATAGCAGACATGACAATGCAAGTAAATGATGAAATGTACTTGATTGCACCATTTACCTCTGTCCTTGTTTTCGGCGTAAGATTGAGCAACAGGAGTTTTTCCAAGACCAATCGTAATCCGGGCAGGTGAGCAGCAAATGGTCGAACACTTTGAACCCCAGCTGTCCATCTTGTACCCGACAATCCATGAAGTGAAGAACCAATGTGTTCTTGCAATATACTCCATCGCTTAGGACTGCTGGAAAAGAGGTTATAAGTCGTTGCAACCATTCCAAAAAAATGTTATCGCATCACGACAACTTGCTGCTGAGTCGGCTCCACACAAGTTGAGCGAATGACAACCGCATGGCGAGAACAGGCACAGGGGATTAAGGTCGATTAGATGTTTCTGTGTACCATTGTACTTAGCGGACTGTTTGCAGCATTGTCATAGCCTTGTCCACGACAATCAGCAAGAGGAATATCGAAATCGTTCAGGGCATTTACAATCAATATGTTGCGATGTCAGCACCTGTTTTCTCACAACAGTCAACGAAAGTCAAAAAGCGTTCTTTAATCACGAACTCTCTAATTTCTTCAACAAGGTATCTGAGAACGAAGGTTGTTTGCTCAGTGTGACTTGCATCTGGCGTTCCATCTACCATTATGGAATAGTACTTTGCTTGCTTTAACTCTTCCAAAATACATTTACGCACATAGTCAGCACAAACAGCAATAAATTCGTTTTGTGAAACAGCAGACAGGTAGTGCGCTTGCAGACGTTCCTTCTTCTGTTGTGACAATCGAACTTTTGTGACATGCTCCTGCAACAGTGGATCGTAATGTGCCAAAAGCTCCAGAATTCCAAGGAAGTTGCCATTGTGGACATCTCCCATCCTCTGAGAAGTTCCACGGAAAGGGAGATCTCTCTCCCCCAGAAAAACAATGACGTGTACGATCCTCGTGAGAAGCTTCTTCCATTTGTTTGCCTCTGAAAGAATGCTTCTATCAAGGAGGTCATTGATTTCTGCGACTGCTGATATACGTCGCTCTAACTCGCGCCAGACCATGTAGCAGCTTTTATGTGCACCACTCTGCTCGTGTGTGGGAAGCCTGTCGAACAGTTTCCTCCAATTGTTTTCAGTTACCCATCCACCTGGTGACGCTAATGTTGACTGAGCTGAATGTAGGATGGTGTGAGAGAACAGTCTACATGGCAGGCAGAATAACGCATTCTTTGTGGGATTAAAACGAGCCATCGTCTGGGAGTAAGTTCGCCATTAAGCTTCTTTGCATTAAGCACAGATCTTGGGAAATGTTTGCCATCAATGTCACAAGGAAACTCCTGCGGGTGTGGTAGATGTCCTTGTCTAACCATCTCTTCGATTTCCTTCGGCGTAGGAGACAGTGATGTCATTCCTATGTCGAACCCGACATTTTTGGGCTTAATAGATCCTACTGTTCTTACTTGTTGAGTGGGCGGCTGCAGAATTGGCTCTTCATAGACTTCGTGTGACTCACGCACTTCGTTTTCTAACTCTAAGAAGCCTTGATCATCAGTGGTTTCGAGGGAAAGTGACTGTTCCAATTGATCATCACTTGGTGCATCTTGTTCTTCAACTGTCGCTTCCCTCGACGAACTTCCTTCTCCCTTCCAGACATCGAATAGCGTACGAGCACCTTGCCTTGAATCTCTCTCCCTTTTTTCCTTCTCCCGTCTTTTTCGAGCACCGGATTTGTGTTGATAGGAAGACATACTTGATGCCTTGACGCCTGGAAATTAGCGGCTACATTGTACCTGCCAAAATTTGGTATTGTTAACTGTAAGAACTTAAGTAATTATTACTATTCATTTAAATATTTAATTATTAGCCTCCTAACATAAAAGCAGCAGAAAATATTGTAACAGTGACAGGAGGCGTATTTCCTGACTTGTCATGAAGAAAACCATCACACTATGTCACTATTCGACACCATTTTGCATTGATTGATTGATTAATGATATTACATGAGCCGCGATGAGCCCATTTAAACGCGTATCTATTGTTTGCCACCTTGCACTGTTTTGTTTCGGGCTAGCCAGCTGAATTGTCATTACATGAGCACGGGCTGGCTAATTTTCATGTAAATGCCTTGTTTCCTTTAGTAATGTTTTCATTGTTTGTCAGGCTAGCCAGTTTAGTGAGCTGCGCCAGCTGGCCCGGCGGACCAGCTGGCCTCGGAGCTCGGGCCATATATTTATTCAAGAGCATTATATGTCAATTGACGCTCTCGCAAATTTAACTGCGGCAGTCGCGCGACAGTTATAGTAAGTTACTAACTTACTACCTAGTAGTCTAGTACTCCTAGTGTTTAACTTAAGTTAAAAAACTCATTAATAATTCATGAGGAAAACACAAAAGAAATCAATACCGTAGCAGAGGTTGTAAATCGGATACAGAATCGTCCTGATTTACATAAACTTTAGCTTCGATTTTCTCGGCTAAAATAGAGTATATCGCTAAAATAGTTGGTGAACTTGATTACTTAGATGCATTTGTATTTTAAGAAAGATACGCAGCCGATATTCGCAGCCGATCTGTATCTGATTTACTACGGCTCGCCTTCGGCTCGCCTTGTAAATCAGATACAGATCGGCTGCTCATGCTGTATCTATTACTTATCACTACACTCTAGCTTTTCTATATTAATAATTTTCTAACTAAGCTAAGTGAAATAGTGAATCGGCGAGTCAGCGTGTGGCAAGTTGCGGTGGTAATAATTATAATACTTTTGACAAGTAACAACTTACAAATTTGCATTTAAAAAACAATTGTAAATTTAATACATACCATTCATTCGCTTTCCTCTACTTGGTAAATAACTAGTATATTACATCGTCACACAAAGAATTTCTAACACAGCTTCGATTGTCTCCTAAACACAGCTTCGATTGTCTCATTCGAAAGAGTTGTGTTAGACTTGTAGCTTTCACGTTGGCACGGGCCCCGGGCCAGGCCCCCATTGGCGTGGTGCGGTGACATTCGAGACCACGGGTAAACTACTGGTAACGAGATTGGGCCACGGGCCCCTTGCGGGCCCCGGGGCAGTTGCCCCGCCTACGCCCGCCTCTCGGCGGTCCTGTTTCCATGACCATGTGTATTGACAGTCTTGTTTATTTTATTGCTAAGTGTTCGTGCCGTACGCCGGCCGGCACGTCTTTAATTCAGACTGCCAGAAAGCTACAACAGTAATTGTCTAGGAATATTATTATTATTGTAGTTCAGAACTACAATAAGACTCTTATCATGAAAACGTCCCGGGCCGCTCAGCAACGAACATAAATAGAAAACATGGAAAAACCACCGAAATATTTTGTTTGCACAAACTCGAAATTATGTTCTACTGAGGCCTCTTGCGTCCTTGCACAAGAAATTAACAATGACCAACCGTGCATGCATTAACTATTTCCTGTCCAAATTTGTTGGTCTTTAGTCTTTAGTATTTTGTTCTGGCTAACGCCAGACGATTTTATTCACCTCTGGGGAAGCCCTCGCACAGGAACGATTTATTAACAAGACGCCCACTAGGCGTTAATTTGGGCTATTTAATAGTGGGCTCTGGGCTATGCAAATAATCCAATACACCATGATTCTAACCTGTGTGCTAACAAATGCTATTAGGATAGTTGTCAAGAAAAATTTGAATTTGTTCAACATAATTATTAAGGTGGGAATTCTGTGGACACAAAAAATTTATCAATCATTTCCTGTAGACATTATGCAAACTATTAACCCTTTTCCAGGCAAGATTACCAGGAGGTCTCCACAAATAAAATCATGTACCATTAGACAGAGTAAAAGTAAGTTGCTAAATGGCAACCATGCCAAGAACAAAACTAACATTAGTACAAGCGTACAATGAAATGGTGGCCATACTGGTGAGCAGTGATAGACCCCCATCCAGACCACAAAGGGATGCCACCTCATTAAATATTCAACTTATTATTTATTAATTCTCAGGCTCCTTTGGGGCCATGTAACCCTAATCTCATTATTTATGCTTAATTATTTCTCAGGCTCCTTTGGGACCATCTAACCCTAACGTTTATCCAACCGCCAAACCCTAGTTGTTACTCAATCCCCCGTGCGGATACGTCATTCCCGATTGGTCTCCGACTGATTTCCAAAGTTCTGAGTTACGTCATTATCAAAAGGCACTCGACTTATATCCTTATAAGTAATAGTAATTACCTTTTCATTTATACACTTAACTCAAACGCCAGTTAACACTTGTGGGGCATGTAAGCATACAGAGCATGCGTACAATAAACTCTAACAAAATAGACGTTCTTTACAAGGAACTAAAGAGAAATTGATAGAGACACTTTCTATTTTTATCTTAAACCTGGTTTGGAGGAATATACAGAGTTTTGAACAGCCTAAAGTGTCTGAATTGGCAGAGATAACGTGTAGACTTGAATTAATGGTATATCATGAATGTTATATTAGTTTAGAACCTAAATATTCAAACAGAGTAAGTCATCCTAGAACCAAACCTTCGTTTATAAGCGAGGAAATTGTAGGTTTGCTGTTGTCAATAACTGCTAAGTGTTGTCAAAGACGATTAGACAATACATTATGGCGTGTTTTGAAAGTAAATGGCATTGCAAGAACCACTACGATACGCGGCTGTAGAGCCGGTAAGTTTAAACAGAGGACCATAAAAACTGTACATGGTTTGGGGAAATACGATTATAACAGACCTTGGGTTCCTATTTCAAATTACAAGCTAACAAACAACCATTGTACCTTGACGCCTGTGGCTTCGCACCGGAATTTAATTACTGTCGATTGCAGTAACGACGTTGGTCCCGAACATGAAGATAATGAATTTTCGGGCGAATTCTTATGTATAAATCGATTTACCTACGTCCCAAGTATTTTGTTGTCGAACACGATGTCATTGGCACCAAAAATCGACGAAATTCGACATTCTGTCCTAAGTACAAATATCGACATAGCAAGTTTTACCGAGACATGGTTGAGTGATTCCATACAAGACACTATTATTCAAATTCCCGGTTATAATATTGTTTGGAAAGATCGACTTATTGGACGGCACGGCGGAGTATGTCTATACATTAAAGAAAACATTTCTTATGAAGTCTTGAATGATTGCCATGACCCATCACTTGAAGTTTTATGGGTTAAATTGAAACCAAATCGACTTCCAAGAGGTTTTTCATCCCTCGTTGTTGCAACTGTTTACCACCCACCCTCTGCCAACCCTTCTATTATGATAGAATATTTATTGGACAAACTCTCATCTATCGAGTCATCCCTACATAACTGTGGAATTATTTTACTTGGAGATTTCAACAGGCTCGATGTAAGTAGGGTAAAAAGGCAATTCCGTTTGAAACAAATGGTTAATTTTCCAACTCGTGGTTCTCGTACGCTTGATTTGTTTCTAACCAATCTTAGCACCTATTACATGGTTCCTGAAAAACTGGTCCCTTTTGGACTTTCTGATCATTTTACTGTTCTGTCTAAGCCAAAATCCAGAGGAAGTGTTAGCAAGGGAAAAAAGGTCAGAAAAGTAAGGGATTTACGCCCAAGTAGCAGAGCCGCCATGAGTTCTTTCGTCAGTGAAATTGATTGGTCAATTCTCGATTTATACGACACATGCGAAGGCAAGCTATCTGCATTTGAATCCATTGTCAATACTGGGATGGATATCTTGTTGCCCACTAAGGTTGTAAAGATCTACAACAACGAGCCTGCGTGGGTCACACCCAAGTTAAAATCACTAATTCACCAGCGACAGAAGGCTCTTGCAAGTGGTAACCAAGTGCAATTCAAACGGCTGCGTAATCAAGTAAATCGTGAACGAAAAAGCTGTCGTGGTTTGTTTTATACAACGAAAGTGAGACAGTTAAAAGAATCTAAGCCAAAACAGTGGTGGAAAGCAGTTAAATCTCTTTGTGGGATGGACCCTATTACCCCAAATAATGATCTACGTCATCTGTTAAACTCGGGCCCAGGGAACCCATCGAATGAGACGCTTACAGATTTGGCAAATTCCATCAATTCAGCATTTCTAGCCCCAATGCAGTCCTTTCAGCCCTTGGTGCCTGAGCCCATAGTTCTCGACAGGCCAAATGTGGATATTACAACCACCGAGTATTCCGTATTTACGCAGTTATCACAACTTAATTCGTCAAAGGCACCTGGTCCGGATGGTCTGCCTAGCTGGTAACTTAAGGAAAACGCGGATGTTTTGGCCAAGCCCGTAAGTGACATACTAAATGCTTCATATAGGGAGAGTCGTCTTCCCTTGTCCTGGAAAATGGCAGACGTGTCACCACTTGCCAAACAAAAACCTGTACAGGACGTAAGCAAGCATTTGAGGCCCATCTCGCTCACTCCGATTTTGTCAAAGATATGTGAGGAATTTGTTGTTGAAAAGTTCATCAAACCTGCAGTTTTGGAAATTGTCGATCCGCATCAGTTTGGCACCGTACCAGAATCATCGACAACTCACGCATTGATTAGCGTGGTCCATTATCTCACAAGTGCTACGGACGGTAATGGGTGCCTTGCTCGATTAGCCTTGTTTGACTTTCGAAAGGCGTTCGACTTGATTGACCACCACTTACTAGTCCGAAAATTGCACACTCTTAATATCCCTCTCGGTGTGATAAAATGGGTGTCTGATTTTCTAACAGCCCGTCAACAGAGAGTCAAGCTCGGCCCCGATTGTTATTCGGAATGGTCCAATGTTCCAGCAGGAGTGCCCCAAGGAACAAAGTTGGGTCCCTGGCTATTTGCGCTTATGATAAACGATCTCGACGCCGGAGAGGCAAAACTTTGGAAATTTGTTGATGATTTAACAGCCGCGGAATTCGTATCGAAAGGTGATTCGAGCAATATGCAATCTGTTGTAAATAGGGTCAAGATACAATCGGATGATTTGAAATTTACGCTTAACGAGGATAAATGTAAAGAAATACGTGTCCAATTTTCCAAAGTATTAACCCCATGTTCACCTCTGATTATCAATGACAAGGAGCTTGAACTTGTAACCCAAGTAAAGCTTTTGGGAATTACAATAACTAACGATCTAAAATGGAATTTTCATGTCGACAGTATAGTTAAGAAAGCATCCAAACGTATGTACTTTTTGCGTCAATTAAAGCGGGCGAAGGTATCATGTAGTGACTTGGTACAATTCTATTGTACGTGTATCAGGAGTGTCATCGAATACGCATCACCAGTGTTTCACCATGCACTGCCCGCGTACCTAAGCGACGATTTAGAACGGTTGCAGAAGCGGGCCTTAGCTACCATCTTAGGATATGGTGTGCCATACAAAGAAGCGCTTGCAACTGTTGCAATGCCAACCCTACATGAACGCAGAAACATCGCATGCGGAAAATTATTCGGAACAATTGCAAATGACCCAAATCATAAACTTTACGACTTATTACCTGACTTTAACAACGGAAGTAGTCGATCTCTGAGACATGAAAGAGTTTTTAACTTTCCTAGGTGCAAGACAAACAGGTTTTCAAACTCTTTTATCGTTGCCTCTGCCAGAAATTTCAAACGCTAATTTTTTATTTAGGAACACTATTATATTAGAATTGTATTTAAATATTATATTATAGGACATTTTGTAAATTCTTAACACAACGCAATGTAATTCAGCTTTTGGCTGCAATATTGTCTTTTTTAATAAAACTATTATTATTAGGAAGATAGAATGAAGAGTCACTTCGAAAAGCCGTAAGAACGATTTTAATTAAGTGTCGAAATATAAACTAAAGGAAAAGCGATTTATTACTTTGAAAGCGCTGCTACGCTTTCTGTTACTAAGTGTGATATTTGCATATTTATCCTCAGTGCACGTGCAGGAGACAAAAGAGAAACTCATTAGGGGTCATTAAGAGGATTAAGCGCTAGGGCAAGTCTAGGCGAGAAGGGCAAGTTTGGACGACAAGAATAACAGGAGACACTGAGTTTAAAAATATTTATTTCACTTTACAAATATGTCAGTTATTTAAAACATTTTTCTAGGACTGGGATGCCGACTCATCGTTATGGGATAAGGTCTGCTCCTGAAATCATATCTAGGTATTCTCACTTTATAAGCATTATGAGGTTCATTCCTGGGAACCATTAAGATGTGAGGGTCTTCGTCTTGACTATTATTGACTGTTGTTTCATGTGAATCTTCATCAGAAGAATTTTGATATTTATCATTTTCTTGACGACCATAATCATCTGAGTCGGCTTCCGAAATCTAACGGAAGGTGTTCAGGTTCCTGGGGTTTAGGTTTTTGAGGCTTCTGTGGGGTCTCTGTCAAATTTTGTATAACTTTTAGTAGCTGTGTTTGAAGATTAGTTTGAACTTGATTCTGCTGGTTCTGTAGCTGTTGTTGGAATGTCAGAAAACGATCGAGTTGATTAGAGTATAGGATGTTCTTTTCATCGGGTGTTAATTGTGGTGTTTGTACAATATCTCGCATTAGCTGTTCTGTATTGTACATAGCGTTGACGATTGGAGGTTGCTGATACGATTTCTTTTGAATATATCTGCTTATGTTCTGTTGCAGGACGGAGCTATTTTCTTCAGGTAAAACATTTATCTTGAGACGATGATCGTCATCCGTAGTCGGCTTCAGATCAAGCATTAAATAACCATGAGGGCGACTTGTGGCTTCCTCGTAGCTCTTCATAAACTCTTGAACATGTCCAGGATTCACTTGTCGTGCCAAAATAGAAATTTGCTGCTTATCCTTCGGAGACTTGAATAGTACGATATAGTGTGCGTTGAGGCTGATGTTTCTGGTTTCCTTTCCTTGGTGAAATATATTTTGAACAATATAGATCACTGAGAGATTCCTATGATGGCTTCCCTTGGTAAATAAATTTGCAATGCGCTTATCTCCTCCTGATTGATCCATAAGATCATCTAGGACAATAAGGTTTCGCCTCGAAAGATCAAGAAAATCTTCCGAGTCGATGTTCGTAGGTATTGCGTCATTCAGTTCAATGCCCGGTATAGTTTTGATCATCTCAAGATACATGGGTTGCCACTGACCATAACACCAAATGATACGTTCAGGAGGGGGGTTGATAGTTGTTCTTGCGTTCTCCAGAAGAGTTTTTACCCATATGGTTTTACCACTCTGAGTACACCCTGCAACAATACACGTAAATGGATGTTGTAGGACTGGATCCATTGACGAGAGGAACTGCCTGTCGTATTTTACATGTTTTGTCGATGATCTATGAACCATCTTCATGTGACGGACGAGATTACTTGAATTAGCCAAAGATTTTCCACAAACTTCACAAACGTATGACATTTTCCAGGTATGACGGTCAGATAAGAAATGAATATTTTTCTATTGACCGACCTTGTTTATAGTAATTCAACACAATAGTCCTAAGACTATAGTCCTAAGACTATATAGTCCTAAGTCCTAAGAATATAGTCCTAAGACTATAGTCCTAAGTCCTAAGACTATAGTCCTAGGTGTTAAGACTATAGTCCTAGGCCTAAGACTATAGTCCTAAGTCCTAAGACTATAGTCCTAAGTCCTAAGACTATAGTCCTAAGTCCTAAGACTATAGTCCTAAGTCCTAAGACTATAGTCCTAAGTCCTAAGACTATATTCCTAAGTCCTAAGACTATAGTCCTTATCTTATAGTCCTAAGACTATAGTCCTAACACTATAGTCCTAAGTTTTACGACTATAGTCCTAAGACTATATAGTCTTAGGACTATTGTGTTGAATCATGGAAATCACCTGGAACTTGTTTTACGTTTGTGAAGTTTGTGGAAAATCTTTGGCTAATTCAAGTAATCTCCTCCGTCACATGAAGATGGTTCATAGATCATCGACAAAACAAATACGACAGACAGTTCCTCTCGTCGCATCCATTTACGTGTATTGTTGCAGGGTGTACTCAGAGTGGTAAAACCGTATGGGTAAAAACTCTTCTGGAGAATGCAAGAACAACTATCAACCCCCCTCCTGAACGTATCATTTGGTGTTATGGTCAGTGACAACCCATGTATCTTGAGATGATCAAAACTATACCGGGCATTGAACTGAATGAAGGAATACCTACGAACATCGACTCGGAAGATTTTCTTGATGTTTCGAGGCGAAACCTTATTTGTCCTAGATGATCTTATCGATCAATCAGGCGGAGATAAGCGCATTGCAAATTTATTTACCAAGGGAAGCCATCATAGGAATCTCTCAGTGATCTATATTGTTCAAAATGTATTTCACCAAGGAAAGGAAACCAGAAACATCAGCCTCAACGCACACTATATCGTACTCTTCAAGTCTCCGAGGGATAAGCAGTAAATTTCTATTTTGGCACGACAAGTGAATCCTGGACATGTTCAAGAGTTTATGAAGAGCTACGAGGAAGCCACAAGTCGCCCTCATGGTTATTTAATGCTAGATCTGAAGCCGACTACGGATGACGATCATCGTCTAAAGACAAATGTTTTCATGGCCAGAAATCGAGGACAACATGGCGGCAAAGCATGCGCACTGAATCCCTTTTTAATTAATTCAATATGGCGTCCTTCAATAGATTTCTTAAGGAAATATAAAGAACAATCATTTTCGGTTATTTACTATTGTAAATTCCGACATGCGAACGTCCAAAACTTCACCAAATTGAACAATCGTTCAGCACTACAATTTCTATTAAGTTTGGAGCGTCTTAAATAAGTTCCCGAGCCCCTCACAAACATACCTCTTATTCGCTGTTTAAAGTCTATTAATCTGCTATATCACTTATTTTGGAGCTCCAATTTCGGCTGCTTCTGTGTTGTTTGTCCACGATGCGAACGTCTGAATTTGCTCGCGATGAACGTTACTTTGTTTTGCGGAGTTGTTCGTTCCACTTTTTCGTTGTTTAATAGGTTCCCAAAGACCTTAAAATGTACGATTTATTGCAGCCGAGTTGTTGTAATTTAATCCATCAAGCGCCGAGATAAATACTGAACTCGGCGTGAAGAAGCAATGCATTCCTCGATAATTTCGGGTTCTTGTCCGCTATTTCTTATGGAGATGTTGCTAGGTTGCCAGAGTCTTAACCGCTGTTATTATTATGAAATATGACTGTGGATTCGGAAATATTAACCGAAATTTATGCGGCAATTTTTGTGAGTATGCGTGTACAGGCCTGTCTAGACGATTAAACCTTTTGTAATTTGATATTTGGGTAAGAAATGGATCAATAAGACATTTTAGCGAATAACTCTACTTTAATTTATTGCTATAGACTTCTGTTTATAGCCGAAATGATCGATATTAATTTAGCCTTCAGAATTTTCAAATTAATATTACCATCTAAATATGAGCCCACAGGCCACTGCCGCTGAGTGTCCTGGATTTCTAGCCATGACCTGAAGAAAATAGCTCAGTCCTGCAGCAGAACAATAGCAGATATATTCAAAAGAAATCGTATCAGCATCCTCCAATCGTCAACGCTATGTACAATACAGAACAGCTAATGCGTTAAATTGGAAATTTAAAAATGGTTAACTGGAAATGAAAGTGATTCAGGAGAAAACGACTCGGACGAAGAAGTTTCGAAAGCCGACCCAGATGACTATGGTCGTCAAGAAAATGATAAATATCAAAATTCTTTTGATGAAGATTCACATGAAACAACAGTCAATAATAGTCAAGACGAAGACCCTCACATCTTAATGGTTCCCAGGAATGAACCTCATAATGCTTATAAAGTGAGAATACCTAGATATGATTTCAGGAGCAGACCTTATCCTATAACGATGAGTCGGCATCCCAGTCCTAGAAAAATGTTTTAAATAAATGACATATTTGTAAAGTGAAATAAATATTTTTAAACTCGCCCTTCTCGCCTAGACTTGCCCTAGCGCTTAATCCTCTTAATGACTCCTAATGAGTTTCTCTTTTGTCTCCTGCACGTGCACTGAGGATAAATATGAAAATATCACACTTAGTAACAGAAAGCGTAGGAACGCTTTCAAAGTAATAAATCGCTTTTCCTTTAGTTTATATTTCGACACTTAAAATCGTTCTTACGGCTTTTCGAAGTGACTCTTCATTCTATCTTCCTAGGATGCCTTACTCTGTTTGAATATTTAGGTTCTAATATAATATAATATTCATGATATACTATCAATTCAAGTCTATACGCTATCTCTGCCAATTCAGACTCTTTGGGCTTTTCAAAACTCTGTATATTCCTCCAAACCAGGTTTAACATAAAAAATATAAAGTGTCTCTATTAATTTCTCGTTAGTTCCTGGTAAAGAAGGACTGTTTTGGTTATAGTTTACTGTAACATGCTCTGTACGTCTACGTGTCCCACAAATGTCGACTGTCAGTAGGGTAAAGTGTATAAATGAAAAGGTAATTACTATTACTTATAAGGATATAAGTCGAGTGCCTTTTGATAATGAAGTAACCCAGAAGTTCGGAAATCAGTCGGAGACCAATCGGGAATGACTTATCCGCACGGGGGGTTGAGTAACAACTAGGATTTGGGGGTTGGATAAACGTTAGGGTTAGATGGTCCCAAAGGAGCCTGAGAAATAATTAAGCATAAATAATGAGATTAGGGTTAGATGCAATCTCGTTCCCAGAGCCTTCTCACACGGGCCGCGCAAACGAAGGCTCTGGGATAATCCATCACCGGAAACCGAAAAACAGGTTGCCGATTGAAAAGAGCATGCGCCGCCAGAGATCGAAAATTGGAAGTTCGAGGGGTTTTAAATTTTATCTGACGGATAAACTTGTCAAGAACTAAACAGCATTTTTAACAGCAAGTAATCGACGGCTTTTGAATGTTTCCAAGAGAGAAAGCAGTGAGTAGCAAACTTGTGTTGTAGCCGAAGTGGCACGGCGGCGAATACGGCATATCATTTGCACGGGGCATCTTGTCAGTTGTGGAACAAGATGACTAGTAATTTCAGAACTACGCATCGTTGAAATATATTGTGTACGTATGTTGTCAGATGTTGAATGAGCTTTCATTTGATGCATAGTTCAAGATTTTCCGTTTTATGAAACTTGTTAAAATGTCAAAAATGTGCGAACCACTGTCCAAAATAATATTATTACAAATAAACAGGAAATCGACGCAATGAACCAAAACGACACACGTTTTTCCATTTTTTAAATATTTCCCGTTTAACTAGAAGCTTGAAATTTTTACCCCAAATGGATTTTTTCAAGAGCTTCTCTATGATATATATATATATTATATATATATATATATATATATATATATATATATATATATCAATGTTGTGCGTTAAGTATATTTCAAAACGAATCTAAAATTCTGTAACACTTGTGAGAAGTCAATTTCCTGTTTATTTGTAATATTTAATATTTCAAACAGCGGTTCGCACATTTTGGACATTTTAACAAGTTAATAAAAAGCAGAATCTTCAACTATACATCAAATGAAAGCTCATTCAACATCTAACAATATATGTACACAATATACTTCAACGATATGTAGTTCTGAAATTACTAGCCATCTTGTTTCACAACTGACACGATACCGCACCGCGGGCAACACGCCACTTCAGTACTCACCGCTTTTTCCCTTTCGAAACCATTCATAAGCCACCGAATACTTGCTGTTCAACTGCTGTTCGGTTCCAGAGGTTTGGTTCTTGACAAGTTTCAGTCGCCAGATAAAATTTAAAACCCCTCAAGGCTTTCGAAAGAATAAGGAATACAGATTTTCAAATGTCCCTGGATATAAACCACTGCCAATTATTTAACCAATGAAATGTCGATTTGAAACGGATTATCCCAGAGCTTTCGTTTGCGCGGCCCGCGTGAGAAGGCTCTGGGAACGAGATTGGGTTAGATGGTCCCAAAGGAGCCTCACGAGATTGAAGGAGCCTGAGAATGAATAAATAATAAGTTGAATATTTAATGAGGCGGCATCCCTTTGTGGTCTGGATGGGGGTCTATCACTACTCTGATGTACCAAAACAATGAAATGGTGGCTATACTGATGTACATGCCCCAAAACATTGAAATGGTAGCCACAGAACCAAAACGATGAAATGGTGGCCACACTGGTGTACCAAAACAATGAAATATGGCCAATCGGCCATATCGGTGTACCAAAACAATGAAGTGCCGGCTATACTGGTGAACCAAAACAATGAAATGCTGGCCATACTGGTGTACCAAAACATTGAAATGGTGGCCATACTGGTGTACCAAAATAATGAAATAGTGGCCATACTGGTGTACCAAAACATTGAAATGGTCGAGCCATATTGGTGTACCCAAACAATAATACACACTTGATGAAAGTAATGTATAAACTGTTTAATAACATCGACTTTTAGTGCAAGACATCAGTACAATAATAAACAATACAAGCAGCTAAATGACAACTTCCATGAAGATGTAAAACACAGCATGTTTACCTTTCACTTGCAAGTTGGCTTTATCAGCTTTCTTTGTTCTTTGATTTACAGCACTGAGCAACATTTTTCAGTACCATTTAACTAATAACACATGTAAATTAATCGATAACACATTGATCGAGAATTTTCGTAAAAGTTTGATCGAGTACTACACATTTTCAGCGTACGGTTATCGAGATCGCGGACCAACCCAGGTCTACTATAGCATAAAAGCATTGCGAGCGTGTTTATCATTAAAACACAAATTCACTTCGAACACAACCAAAGGCGTCAGGAGAAGAAAAAACTCGCCACTCCTGCATGAAAATCCGCCATAATGAAACATCAGCATTTGGGCTGTGACATTACAAAAAAAAATAACATGCAGTTTTCGCAAAGCCTCTTTGGGGCAATATCGTGACCCCAAAAAACAAAAATAACACTAACCGGACCGAAACCTAGACTCGGCTACCACAGGTAGCCTGAGTAATAAAGTAAGAAAATCGCTTTGTATTTACATAAATATTTTTTTCCTGCGATAAGTACATGTCAGTGGTCGCTACCATTAGCAAAAGGACCGATAAATGCCGCCATTTTGAAAGTGAAAATGGGGACACATTTTTGGGCAGTACCCGCAGTCCAGAACGTTGAGGCTTGTCATCGTTGTTTTAATGACAATTTTTAGCACTAAAAATTATAGTTAATGGACGATACTAGCCGCACTAGTCCTAAGGGTATGAGCTACTCGTCATAAAAAAACTAGTTCTTTGTCTACTCAATATAGCCCTAAACGGGACAACTGTCTAAACAAGGAAAGACTCTATCACAGACTTTCATTATTGCTTGCCAAACCCGTGGGCTACTACGTCCAGTATCGTTAATTATTGTTCAGATACTCTGTGACTGTTTGATTCATTCACAAATAACAATGGTACTATAGTAAAATATATTGGCATTAAACCCTAGGAAAATTCATATTTCAATATCATTCCTACTTGGATCGCAAGCAGTAAAGACTGAAATCCCACCCACCTCCCCAAAACATAGGCAATAGCCTTTTTCACCAATTGTTGGGCTACTTTTAAAGTGCCTATCTCATGGTTGGGGATTTTACATATTTAGGATATTTGGAACATTTTAAGACGATTTGTAATATATCTTCTTTTCCTAAAATTTCATCTTCATGGACTTTTTTGCTGTTAAAGTTGGCGATTTTGACGATGGCCGTGAAAATTTTTTACTGGGTTCTAGTCGCCGGAAGTGACGTAGAAGCAGGGAGACCTTCTCAGACAGCAACAGTGTTTACATCGGGAGTTTACGGTTCATCTTGGATTTTCTTGGCTTTATTCAGGTTATTTTGTCGGAAATTCTTTTAAAAACTATGCCAAACAGGTGCGTAGTGTTTTTACTCTCGAATGAACCCAATTGATATGCTAGAATAGCGCTGTATGCCATTCCTTTTTTTGCGACAATAACGATGTACAATCCTGACTCACGGAAGGCGAATAAAAGAAGGATAGCTTCGGGTGAAAGGAACGCCGAATTGTCAAGGATAAAGGTGTGAAATGAACGCCGACATCTACTTCTGTGATCTGTTCGTCGTTCGAAGTAGTTTCAACGGGAATATTTAGTACTAAGACGATTCACAGCAGTTTATCACGAGGAAAACCCGTCGGTGTGGCGATTACAAAACGACAACAATAGAGCGTGGGGAAGTGACAAGAACTTGTGCATATCATCAGTCTCATATTTCTTTTTATCGAAGTATTGTTTGCGTTCGATCTTTGATCAAGTATATATCGAAATATACTTGACTTGGTAATGTCGTCTACCTCTGGTTCTAACACTGATAGCTAAAATGACTAGACTAGGATGTAAACATTCCGGGATACGTAATCGAGATCGAAGACGAAGTAAAACTGTCTTCCAGTGCAGTGCGGCCATACCTGAAGACGAATCATCTGAATGCATTGTCAAGCCGTATGAAGACGAGTCGGTTGCCGATGAAATTTGGATCGTAAATCATAATGAGCAAATGCGACCTGAAAAAGGTCTTTAGTACGACGGCTACAAATTCGCTTTTGAGGGGCACGATAAGATAAATGATTGGTAAGTGATCAGTGAATTTATGTTTACGTTTTATCTGCAATGTTGTTTTCACGCATTTGCTAAAACAAAATTGTATGCTGTCAAAGCCATATGCATGATCCGCATGTTTAATTCTATTGATATTACTCTGACACTGAACTGCTTAATGGGAATGCGAAGGAATGTCAGTAAATCAAAGCTTGCATTGAAATGGTTTATAATAACAGTGATCAAGTTCTTTACACTTGTTTGCCTGGAAATGTGGTCACTGCGTCTAGCGGGACACTTACATCGAAAAATTGACAAGATAAAGTATCAAATAAAAGATCAGTACAGAAAACAGGTAGGAACTAAGGAACTGTCTGTTGATTATAGAATAATGGAATACTTGCATCCACTTTTGAAATTTGAACTTGCAGGCGGCAGTAACATACAGAGTCAATTTCTTCAAGTTTGAAGATGAAATCGCACAATTGTTGTTGTTTATCGAATTGGACGAGCACTGAATTGTGGCAATTTTGAAGAACGAAGCAATTCTATTAGCCTAGGTGAATTGTGCGCAGCTGGCTTATTCGCAAGTGGAAATCGGAAAGCGAACGGGTATTCTATTAATCAATACTGACAGTATCTACCTGCTTTCTACATCTTCTATTTTATACTTTGCCTCGTCAATTCTTCGATATTTGCAGCCCGCTAGACGCAGTGACCAGATATATAACAAATATAAACATGCGAATCATTTGGCTTTGACATACAATTTTGTTTTAGCAAATATGGCCAATTGCAAATATGGCATGCCAGTATATACAACATTCGACAAAACGTAAACATAAATTCACTGATAAAGCAAACTTTCATAACTTACAAATCGTTCACCTTATTGTGCCCCGCAAAGCGAATTTATAGCCATCGTAGAATATATTTTTCAAGTCGCATTTCATCCTAAGCTCGTCTTCATACGGCTTGACAATGCATTCTGATGATTCGTCTTCAGGTATAAATGGCCTAGACAGTTTTACTTCGTCTTCGATCTCGATTACGTATCCCGGAATGTTTACCTCCTAGTCTAGTCATTTTGGCTATCAGCATTAGAACCAGAGGTAGACGACATTACCAAGTCAAGTATATTTCGATATATTCTTGATCGAAGATCGAATTCGATAAAAAGAAATATGAGACTGATGACATGCACAAGTTCTTGTCACTTTCCGGAAAAACACGCTCTATTGTTGTCGTTTTGTAATCGCCACACCGACGGGTTTTCCTCGTGATAAACTGCTGTGAATCGTCTTAGTACCAAACTACTTCGAACAACGAACAGGTCATGGAAGTAGATGTCGGCGTTCATTTCGCATCTTTATCCTTGACAAATCGGCGTTTCCCGAAGCTATCCTTTTATTCGCCTCCAGTGAGTCGGGAATCGGGATTGTACATCGTTATTGTCGCAAAAAAAGAAATGGCATACAGCGCTATTCTAGCATATCAATTGGGTTCATTCGAGAGTAAAAACACTACGCACCTGTTTGGCATAATTTTTAAAAGAATTTCCGACAAAATAACCTGAATAAAGCCAAGAAAATCCAAGGTGAACCGTAAACTCCCGATGTAAACACTGTTACTGTCTGAGAAGGTCTCCCTGCTTCTACGTCACTTCCGGCGACTAGAACCCAGTAAAAAATTTTCACGGCCATCGTCAAAATCGCCAACTTTAACAGCAAAAAAGTCCATGAAGATGAAATTTTAGGAAAAGAAGATATATTACAAATCTTCTTAAAATGTTCCAAATATCCTAAATATGTAAAATCCTCAACCATGAGATAGGCACTTTAATGATATTGCGTTATGTGATATTTTAATATGGTTACTGTAATTACTATATATGGTCTCTTAGCTTAATAAATAGGATGTTATACCTATATGTTGGACGATTTAAACTATTCTGCAACCTAAAGATATGCATGCAATCACCAGCGACATGGAACTTTTGCAGTCGTTCACGACCGTGCTTACCAGAACTGCTGCTCCTTGACATTTATAGTTATGAACAATTAGAGATGTGACGAAAGCAAAAACGTTAGACGAAATGTTGTATCAATATATACAAAATGTTAATGAATTAAATTGAATTATGAAATAAAAACGAAGTGTCTGAGGCAATTGCTCTAGTATGAGGTCGCAATTTTACCACAGACCTCACGTTTTCTTTACGGAATTTGGCAATCTGGCCTAGAGCCAATTTTACTTAAAAAATCGCTCTGATTTCTGCGTATATACGAGTATATGTCCTGAGCCAGATCAAGGGTCCAACTCGGAGTATATGTCCTGCAGGGCAGACTGGGATCCAACTCCATTGAGTATATGTTCTAGTCGCCTTTCAGGATCCAGCTCAATCTCGTCCCCAGAGCCAAACCCCTCGCACGCGAGCGGAATAAAGGCTCTGGGACAATCGATTTGAAATTGACTCTGATTGGTTAAACGTTCGACACCTACTGCGCTGCGCAGATAATTTCACACCCATGCTCCCAGCGAGGTATCATTACCTTCAAATTATGAAGCTTAACCAACATTAAAACCACCATCTGATTGGACAACCTTTTAAAACGAATCCTCACCCCCATACCACCCCCCGGTAATCACGCCCCCCGGAAACCCTAAACCTAACCACAACCCTCCGGAAAAATGTGCCTCCTCTCAGACCCCGACCACAACACCCCTCTAGGATTTTTAGCTTTATGTGTTCAAGATTAACATCACGCATGTGGGATGGTTATATTAGATGGTTAAGCTTCATATTTTGTAACCGATGATACCTCTCCCAGCGCGGCCTTCATGTAATGGTGGCTGTTTTCGAGAAGGAGTGAAATAAAGTACATGTTTATTTGGGACTAAAATCTGACAAAATGTGCGACAAGAGACAAGAAATACTTTTTTGCCTTTGTAATATGTTTGGAGTTTCTATCCGAGAAAAAGAACGTATGGGTATGACAGATATGGCACAGATTTCATCATTGTCGACTGCTCGTGGCGAATACATATCAGGATACAGATTGCTTGTATGTACAAAAATAAATATTCACAAAATATATCGACATTGGGAGTGATTTAAAAAAAGTATCCGTTAGAATATGCTCATGACTATTTAAATAATAACTTTAATAGATCAATTCATATAATTATCTGAGGTTTAAAGGTACATGTATATGACTTTAAAGTTTAAATATGTTATGTATCTTCTGATTTTAACAAAAATATATTATTTTATCAATATGACACTGTGTTTATAGCTTTTATATGTGTATACCTTAATTGGCAGTATTGCCTGGCAGAAGGCATTGCTTTTTTAAAATTATAATCTGACAATCTATATAGTGGTTTAAATTTTAGTTGACGGGGGCCAGCGTCCATTATTTTATACATGGTTATATCCAAATGGGTTAAGTATTAGTTGCCAAATTACACCGTCCTGTTTTAGGCTGGTGCTATATTGACAAAAACTACTATTGCCCAGGGGTTGCAGAAGATGTTTTTGAGTGTGGAGGCAAGATGTTGTTGTGGTGTCCCCTCTAGGGGGTATGCTCTCCCAGAAATTTGAGACTTCCTGGAAACCATTTTCATTTGCAGGGTAAGAACACACTAATAAAGCACCTAGATAAACCTTTTATGTCCTAACTTAAGACAATATTAAGTGAACAAACATATACTCACATCAGTTCAAAGTTTTGTCAGACTGTTTGAGCCTTTTTAATTGGACATGTCTAATAGGTATACAGCTGTACATGTATATTATATCATGCATATACCTGCGTGGTAGTTTCTTAGAAGCTTTCCTTTCAATCCCATTGTTATAATATATTGTAGGTTAAGTTAATAAAAAAATTTGTGGGGGTGAAAACGGTTTGTCACCCCCATGCCATTTTATAATGATACTGACAGATGGTATAATTGTAAGGCATTCATTCATATTCATGAAGTGAACAGTCAGTAATGGTTACAAATCGAAATATAGTAAGGTTTGAGTAACTCAAACCTTACTATATTTCGATTTGTATTTCAACACTGCCTATGCAGCACACTACTTTTATTTCAGTGATGGTTACAGGTCAGTATTTTCTGTTATTGTTTTTTATGGCACCTGGTGGCATAACAGACAGGTAGAGGCCCCCAACTCCTAAGGGCCCCCCCATCCAATCTATAATCTCATAATTGTGACAATTGAAATTAATCAGTGGAAATGTATCCCATGAAAATGTTTTTTTAGGTGTTACTGTGTTCTGACCAGTTTTAAAATTACCAATGCCTGTAATTATAATAAACACTAAATGACATAAAAAAGCTAGTGGTGTGTTTGCAATTAGTACTGTAAGTTACTGTTTGAGACATTTCATGGTCCAAGTTCTCATCAGCAGTCTTTACCACCAAACTAGTAGGTACTTTACAGTATGAATTTGTGTTAGAGCCACATGACATTCAGAAGGTATTTGTTCTGTGTAGCAAAATTGAAAAAAAATATTGTTTTTTCAATTTTAAATACAGTAAAAGTCCACTGAGTTGGGAAAATTTTGATTTTCAGGCTCTAACCTAATTCATCTTCAAAGTCTTGAAATGGATATAGTAATAATACTACTTTACTTAACCAGGGTAACTACTTACAAGTGTAATTTTCATCTAGGCCCTAAATCTAATAACCAATGGTCTCAAGTCTAAACAAAGCTCAGTGACTAGGGTCCCCTGAGGCAAATTTCATAAGGGTTCCCAGTAGCAGTGGTGGCACTATGGGTGTGCAAACGGTGTGCCACACCAGGGCCCATGGGCTGAGGGGGCCCATCAGCCCATCCAAATCCCAAACTATTAACATATTGCAGGTGTCATCACTCAGATTTTACTCCAAAGTGCTCTGAAAATGCAGGAAATGCCATTTCAGAGACTCTAAATTCAAAACGTTTCTGGCAGAGAATCCCCTAGACCCCCTATATATGTTGTCACTTTGTGGGAGGGGGCCCCAAATTTTTTTCTCGCACCAGGGCCCACACCCATAGTGCTGCCACTGCCCAGTAGTTCTGTGTTAGGTCACTGATAGTATTGTGGCAATGATTTATTGTTAAATAATAATAATATTTAATTCTTATACCGCGCATGTTTCATTAAAATATGTTCACATGCGCCCGTATCTTTACAATCAAATTACTCCTAAGGATTTTTCAATGTGGCTGTGTTGAGGCATATCAAAGGCGCTTTAAGCAGCCACCATACAACACAGTTCAGACCACGGATCCCAACTATATGCCCTAGGTGTTGATTTTACAGAGGGAGGAAAACCGGAGAACCCGGCGAAAAACCCTCGGAGCACAGGAGAGATCAACTAAACTAAACTGATCTACTCACATGAGTCCCAAGCTCGAGAACGGATCCAAGTACTAACCCTGTCTAACCGGGCTTAACTATTAGTGAGAGGCAGCGCCCTAACAGCACATGCCATCCATGCTCCCCTTTGAGTCTAATAACCTGTTAAAATGTTCAGTCAGTTTTATTAACAGATACACTTTGGTCAAATATATACTTTATTTAAAAACACTGTGAACTACAGTGAATATAAGCGTGAACTCTGTCGGCAGAAATCCTAAGGACTCGCTCTGTCCATTGTAGATACATCTTGGAGAAATTCTATTTTGTTTACATGTTATCCTAGAAGTTCTTTCTCTCAAAATTCTAAATTTCTTGTTATGCTAGGAACAATTCAATCTTGCCAACGTTGCGCACATCGAGCTATTGTAGTCTAATAATAATATACTGTTAGATGGTGTCACACATCAAATGTCATCACCATCTGATCCAAGTATACACCATAACATCCATTGTACCATACACTAATTGTCCTTGGTGCATTTATTTTCTTCTGTCTAAGTTCATCTGCAAGTTGGGTTAGGATCTGGTGCAGCTTGTCTTCTCCTGTGTTTGGCCAACTTGACACAGCAAAATATATATTTCACTGCTCTAAGGTTTACTTCAATAATTTTTGCATTAATAATTAGTAAGCCCTAAAGACTCACACTCTCTTTTTTCTCTGGTTTGGGTTGCTGTTGCAGTTAAAGCCAATTTAGATGAATCAGGAAATATTGTAGTAAGCAACCCAGTTTCCCATAAGCATGGTGAAAATCTTTCCTAAAAGACCAAATATACATAAATTAGAATCATACATATATTTTGGCTTGGTTTTAATTTATATTATTTTAGAAAACCAATAAATAAAATTTTAATTATATGTCAGTAAGTGGATAATATAACTTATTGGATTCATCTAAGCCCAATATGGCAAAATATTTAAGTTGAAAATTCAATATTGGGCAAACCGCAGGTTGAGCCTATTAATATTAAAATTTGAGACTTAAATATTTTCCATATCAGGCAAAGATGAATCCAATAGGTGTTTTATTATATCCAACAAATAATCATGTAATTGGCAAGTAAATACACCTTGTGCACATGTCCAAAGATTGCTGCCCAATATGTACCTAGTTGTCCTACATCGTAAAATATTGGGCTGGCACGTGATGGTAATGTAGACATTTGATTGGGTGATTAATTGTGAGGGTATAATAAACTATTTTATCATTATGCATGGTATACAGGTATACAGTCAGTAATGCATTTGCTTGTTTTTGGTGTCTCACTGGAATTAACTGAACTTTGAACCAGATTTAAAAAATGCCAATTAAGCACAACACCTACAAATAAAATTAACCCACTTACCCTACTGAAGAGGGTTTTTTAGTTTATCTAACATACCTAACCACACTACCACGGTAATTCAAAAACAAGCATTTATGAGAAAAGCATACCTTCATATTAAACATTATTGTCGACAAATACTTCTGGATGGGCAAAAATTAGTTGAGACTTCAACAGCACTACAGCAGATCATACGAAGTGGTATCACCATATTATTAAAGGAACACCTGCGTTGACTCTCCCCTTTCAGAAAATTGTACACGAAAGGCAATAGGATAGTTGAAAAATTAAAGGATTTTATAGCAAAGCAAGTTGGCTGCAAGCACATCTCGGGAGTTACAAATACAAATGCCAGTTCACGTACTGAATATCGTCCTCTGCCGAGGCTTCATTTTTAAGCCGCTTTTCCCAATTTTTTCCACAGAAAAATCAATGGCAGCATCCAGCGAGCAATTGTCGTGTCCTCTACCGTCTGTCATAATGAATTAAAGTAATATTTTCGCCAATATTCTGAAAACCTAAGTAAGAAATAGACTTCTCCAAAAGAGAATAAATTTCAACCGCGTATACAGATTCTAGAGAGCCTAGGTACGAAATAACTACTGCGCAGGTCAAGGGACACCCAATTTTTGGGTGTCTGAAATCGATTTGCCCAGAGCCATTTAACTTGCCCGCGCGGCCGGGCATATTTGGCTCTGGGGACGAGATTGGATCCAGCTCAAATCCGCGCGGTGAAAGTATATGTCTTGAGCAGATTAGGACCCAGCTAAAAATCAGCATTTATCTTAATCGCCTTCCTCAAGATCCAGCTTTCAATTACGAGTATCTGCCCTTGGAATCTCTCAGGACCCAGCTCATCGCAGATAAACAAAAATATATAGAGCAGTTGCCCCACACTTTCATAACCCCACAAAAACATTGCCTTATTTACTGTGTCAGTATCAATCTTAGCAGTATACTGCTAAACTAGGCGTGTTGTAAGCGTGTTTTAAAAACATCGATGTGTGTTCTAAAGACACGTAGACGTGTTCTAAATAAACGTAAGCGTGTTGTTGGCGTGTTGTGATATGTTAGATGTGTTGTGCCGTGTTGTAACAACACGTCGCCAAAACACACTGACGTGTTGTTATAAACGAATATGCGTTACAACACGCCTGCAACACGGCTTGCTACACACAAAACGTGTTGCAAACCAGTCAAAAACACACTGACGTGTAAAATGTGAGACATTTTGTAACACTCTATGCGTGTGAAAAGGGAGACATTTTTAACACTATCGGAGAAAGGGGTAGGGACAGTAAGTAGCTCGACCAATCAAATGCGAGAACAGATTGGCGCCAAAGGAAGTTTAATTTCAGCATTCGAAGAAGAAGGTCGAGGAAACAACGAGAGCTACTAAAATTCAGTATTTTGTGTATATATATATATATATTATAATATATATATATTATATATATCTCAGCTTAGAAAATTCCGGATGAATTAAAAAAGGATAGCTTTCAGTAAAAAACTACTCCTAGTGGATGAACCAATACTGGGCAAGTATTGTAGAAGAAACTCTACTAGCTTAAACTTTACTAATTTAACCGTGGTGGGCAAATTAAACTGTCACATTTGCAATCTAGTTTACTTGCAGTAGTTCAACACTCTACCATCTGAGCTACAATGCCAAGTTGGAACTAGGTCGCACGTGGGACGATGGTATATATTATACTGTATTTTATATTTTGAAACTGAACAAGTTTCTTCAATATCAGCATTCATCTTCTGATATGTTTAGCTCAGACAGTAGAGTGTCAGACTAGCAAACTGAAGGGTGAATGTCGGCAGGTCACTGGTTCGAATCCCAGCCATGGTTAACCAGTGTTCTCTCTACCTGCCCAGTATGGTTCGTCCACATGGAGTAGCACCTAATAGGACCTTTATATATTTTATATTTTTTACCAAAAACTATACTTTTTAAGTCATCCAGAATTTCTAGCCTTTAAAGTAATTGCTATTTTAAAGTTTCTAGCTTCCGATAGGCAGCACAACAGGAAGCTCTAGTTTATGTACAACTCAGTAGTGTATCAAATTGTGAATGATACTGTAATGTATTAATTACAGTATATCTCGTTTTTGAGGACCAAATAACAACGGCTAGCATCACGTTATGAGCAGAACAACGCTGCTATTATTTGTAGGTTTGATTTCAGATTAACATGCTATCATGAATTACCCATATTACCCATACAGCCAATCCATTCCTTTTCGTAAGGAAAACTGCACGTGTGCGGTAATTCGCACGCGTAAATAATTTTGCACGTGTGAATCGCACGTGCGTTAAAACTGATGAGTTATGGCACAGAAATATGAACCTAACTTTTATATTTTCTACACATCTGAAAAAGAAAGCTGGGTTGTTTGATATTCGTTGTAAGACGTTATCTTTCGCTTTAACGTGTTGGTTTAGTTGTAAAACGTAAAACCTACTACGCTGTGAAAACTGTTACAGTAGCCTGCGCTTAAAAATGATATACGTTACATTGCAAGACCTTATACACATTGTGAAACCTTATAACGTTACGTTGTGAGATCTTGTGTTACGTTGTGAGATCTTGCGTTACGTCGTGACACCTTCCATTACGTTTTGAGAAGACTTTACGTTACGTTGTGAGACCTTACGTTACGTTACGAGACCTTACGTTACGTTACGTTGTGAGATCTTGCGTTACGCTGTGAGATCTTGCCTTAGGTTGCGAGACCTTACGTTACTGTACGTTGTGAGATCTTACGTTACTGTACGTTGTGACGTTATTGAAACTTTCACGCATTTTCACAATTGCAATGTTACTGAACAATTGAACATGGCCTTTCACGCCTGCGACAAATAGCACGCGTAGTTGAGTTTGTGTCAAACGAAAAGGACTGTCAATCAAAATGTAGATGACTAAAAAAATAAAAAGTGCATAATAATAATAATAATTTTTAGTAATTCATTGTCTCATTAATAAATTATGATGTTTTTCAGATTATATACCAAGCAGGTCTGCTGATGGAAGTAAAGGAGGACTACATAGATGAACGGTTAAATTTATTATTCAAGAGGTATGTCCAGGCTGCATTAAATAGCTGTATATACATATACATGTAGGTGTATTAAATATTAATATTGACGTTTACACTGGGTTAGATGTTCAGGAAAATTGTTATGGTGAAATTACCAGTGGCAATCAGGCCTTGCCTGGAGTAAAACAAACGCGCTCTATAAAAACACTGGGTGAGATGTTCAGGAAAATTGTTATGGTGAAATTACCAGTGGCAATCAGACCTTGCCCGGAGTAAAACAAACGTGCTCTATAAAAAGCGTTCGTCGGAGACTCGACGCGCTCGTTCTCGCGCGCGTACTCAAAACACTTGATTTCACGCACCTATAAACTAAAAACAAGAGTACATGGTTGTTTTTATCTTGTATTAACGTAATTTAACATTCCCGTAGTGTAAAAACGGAGCTTTGACGCCAAATCAATGCCTGTAATATTATCTTAGTTGGATTATAAGTATATTGGATAGGTATCAATGGACGATATGATTTCAGAGTTGTCTAAGTCACCTCAAATTAAGATGTTTGAAATTTCTCTTATGGAAATCCATTTTGGGGTATGCAGTAATTTGGTATTTGCCTGTATTTAACATACATGTACAACATTGACACACCTATACTTTCATGATATTTTATAGTATTGAGAAGATCATGGCAGGCAATGAAGACATCGCTAAAGACCATGGAGAACTGGACTTAGTCAAATTTCTTGAAGGCTGTATTAACTCCAAAAAAAATGACAGCATTTTTAAAGTGAAAGAAGTTTGTATTTTAGATTGCGTTTTACAGTGCAACTACTTCAACCGGGGCCACCCAATGCAAATCCACCAACGACAGGCCGATGTCTCCAACGATAAAGACCGTGTGTATTCAGCCTCTATTATTACAGCCTCTATTAAATTAAATTTAAGCCAATAAAAGTTGGCAACGTTCTTTGAAGTTATAATAATTATTTCTATCCTTACGTTAGGATCCTAAAGATCAAAAGTCGTTGTTTGATTTGCATTGGGTGGCCCCGGTTGAAGTAGTTACACTGCAAGTTATTTAATGTCACAGAATAAGAAATGAAAAGAAGGGCCACAGGTGTCCTCACTTTTCCCAGTACAAGTAGCCAGTTCAAGAAATAATTTAATACACTACGAAATGCGGAGTTAGATCACCAAATCGGCTATATCTCGAAAACTAACCGATCAACGGTCACTAGTTGCAAACAAAAGGTGGTTGACATTAATAATAGTGGTTAGAAGGTGTATATAGAAGCAAGTGTTTAGCAAGGAATCTTGCAATTTTTGCCGACAAGTCGTTCACAACTTCAAGAAAGTGACAGACTGACACGCTGAGTTCTATATTATATAAATCTAAAACTTTTAACTTTAATACTTTCTAATCATCAATAATATTATAAGTTACCTTTTCTTTACAACCACTGGCTGTAGAATGAAAATCGGAAGATTAGTTTTCGACATATACATTTATATGATCCAACTTTATGCATAATATTATGATCCAACTCCGCATTTTCGTGAAATGTAATTCCTTGTTAATCTGCCATCATGTTTATTGTGATGCTTGGGTTTACCCGTGTGTTATGTTATCCTGCATTGCTACGTCTCAAATAAAAACATATATATTGTTGAATTTTTGTATCACGTATGAATATTTTATATTGCTTCACGAGTTAAGCACGTTTTTGGCGTGTTGTTATGAAAACATGTTTGTCGTGTTCTTGAAACACGCGTTTTGCCGTGTTCTGAGAATGGCGTGTTTTTAAAACACGTCTCTGTGTTCCTGAAACACGTCTAAGTCACAACACGCCAATAATAACAACACGCTTTCGACGTGTCGTGTGTTCTCGCAGGCGTGTTTTTTAAACACGCCTGATGTGTTTCTGTAACACGTCTAATTTACAACACGCCAATGAAAACAACACGTTTTTGACGTGTCGAATAGCGGGACAAAAATCCGTGTTGTCACAACACGCCCGGTTTTCTAGTGATATTTGGTAGTTGAGGACATTAACTACAATGAGACATACTTTTAAAGTAGAAAACTTGTGTTAGGTTCAGTAGTTCTGTGTTGTATTCCTGTTCTTCCTGTCACCGTCCGTGTCTCAAAAACGCCTAATATGCTTAAGCTCTCTAAAGACACTCTAAGGAGAACTCGGCTACTCCCCGCTTCTTTTACGATTTTCTCGTGTTCTTCGCTTGCCCTTCTTTATCGAGCTGGCGACTTCGCAAAACGAAATGTTTGTAGAACTTCCATATATTGTTTATTTACGTATACGTATACGTATGTATATGTATATGTATATGTATATGTATATGTATATGTATATATATATATATATACGCTATATATATGAACTATGTACGCTCCTTCACTTCGGTGTTGTTGAGCACTCTGTGAAGTTGCCGTGGGTACCTATTAGCGATAATGCAACGCTCACTACCCTTGTGGAAGTTTGAGCACTCTGGGCCCATGCGCACTTCACGCTATCTGAATGTACTTCACCGATGCTGTCCCACATGCGGTTGTCACCGACAATCGCATGTGTATAAGTAATTGATGAATTCATTCAGATTGTTCCAAGCTGCGCTGATGAGCTGTTGTACAGCGAAACACCGTGTCTGTAGATTGAACTACATATACATACATATACATACATATATTAGCTTTATTTTAGCACATATCATATGTATTTGTCCTCTACTTATTTTGTAATCCCAGTCCCACGGATTTATTTATTCATGTAATATATATGCATAATTTTTTATAATAATTTTATTCCTTTTTAAACATATCGTAATTCATTTAATATGCGATGATATGTTATTAAACATTATCTTATTAGTTACTGTTAGTCATGATTTGCAACATACTTTTCACCAAAATGTTTGGAAGTTCGTTCGGACTTTCGTAGGTTCGTTACGTAGTTCACAAGCTTCTTTTAAACTACGCATTTGATTCACTGCTTGGTTCCCGCAGCCAATCAAATATTAAAATGACTGTAAACACTAAATTGGCAACCAACAATTTTACGGCTTTTCCGACAACCACGGTAAACAGCTTACTACTCTTAAGCCCCCGTTTACACTAGAGCAAAAGTTTTCAAATTCGTGACAAATCTGAAAAGTTTTAGTACCAGACTTCTTTTGCCGTTTATACGCAAGAGAATAAATCCAGCTTAAAAATCTTCGTAAAACTTACTTTTTGTTGGCACAAGTCTTGCTTTTTATCTCACTAAATCTTCCAGCCGCCGTGTTTACGAAAATTATTTGCAGTCAGCAGCGATATCGCTAGTAGGCATGCAAAGAAAATTATTAGCAGAAAAAAATATTTGCACTCAGTTATTTGCAGGTGAATTAACCAATCAGAATGCGAGATAGAGACGTGAATGATAATAAATATATATATATATATATTATAGAAACTTCGTGTACGAATACTTAAATTTGAATCCGAAACATTACGTAGTGTTATTCCCATGAATCCGGGCTGGGATACTTTCCCGCCCGCAGTCACGAGTTTGCGCTGGAACCAAAAAGTGAACATAAGCAGGGAATTTTGTCTGCGCATGCGCTCGTAGAGATTGCGAGATAGTCGCGGGGACTTAAAAAACATAAACAAAGATGGTGGTAAAAAATTTCTTCCGCAACCTTTATTTCCCCCAGAAAAAAGTGTCTTATGGTTTTGGAGGAAAAGGCAAATTTTGCAGAATTGGCAATATTTGCATGTCGTTGCCGCACTGAAATTACTAGCAGACATGTCAAACTTCTTTGTAAGACCTGAGCAAGACAAAAAAACTGATTATATATTTCTATGTACGTACGGAATTATACATAAATTTAGCACATCGGGGCAGTTAAAAAAGGTCTTGCTCAACATAAGACAGAATCTGAGTACGTTTCAGACAGCACTAACTAGTAAACAAGTCGTCGGATGAAAGTAATGAATACATAATTTACCCACCAAGCCCAATTTGGCAATTTTCCTATTACTAAATACGCTTCAGATATCAAGAGCAGTAATGGAATAAAATGAAACGACCATTTAAATTTTGGAGAAAAAGCAAATTTTTGTTATAGTTGATCAAACATTCGCTACCAACTTTACTCCAATGCGGCTTCTTCGTACCACCAATTCATCTTCAATATGTATACAGCTTCTTGGTTGAAATGTCTTCTTTCATCTATCAGAACGACGTCAGTGTCTCCACTAATTGGGCAACAGTTTAATTTTGGTTGGCAGACAGGTTGTTAGCAAAACTCGAAGATATCGCCGTTGTCATACCATCCCAACATTTTCCCAGACAGACGATACATTTAACCACAATGCTTTGCGACATCGAATCAGCTGAAATAACAACTAAACATCGTTTATCATGTTAACATGGATTATGTAAACAACTTCATTCCTACCAAAGTTGATCTTTTAAAGACCTATCTTCTAATTGTACAAGTATAGGATAAATACCGAGAACGGAGGGTTTAAAGCCGACGTTCGAGGTATTTATCCGACTTAAAACACGATTGGAGAAGGTTTTCTAAAAAATAGCCTTTAAGGAGTGTCGAAGGACATTGTTATGTCGAATGTTAACGGGATTTTATGAAATAATAAGACTCCAAAGCAGTTTATTAAACAAACTTGAGAAGTACGTAAAGGTTCATTGAACACATACACAGACTTCTACAAGCTTGTTTGAATAATTAGTCAGATGAATAATTAGTAGCAGATATCATTACAGCATTGGGCATGCGTATTGATGCAGTATCAATCCCACATTTTATGCTCAACGTTCAGTGTAATAAAGTGCTGACTCAACAAACAGATTTTGATGATTTTCATTGGTTTGCCTTCCTCTCGTAAACTACGTGAGCGAAAAGCAAACCCTTGTTCTCCTTCTCGTATGTGGGCGCTACCGGCGTAATAAGGGATTTATGGGATATAAATCCCTCAAAAAAACAAAGAAAACCGACTTGATCGTGTTTTAAGAAACAATATTTACCATGCGTAAAGGATTGTGGTTAAAAGTACAATTCGCCACCTTTTTCGGTACGGCCAATTTAAGGACACCCTTATTACAACAAAAATGACAATATAAGGTTATGGGTCAAAACGATATAAGTGAGTTTCTCAGTAAGGCTAACTGCACACGTAGCCTGGTTTCCAGACCTTTCGTTTCCGCCATGAGCTTGGTGGGGAGAGGCTGGAAACGAGAAGGCGTAGCAATATTCGCAAAAAGGTCCTGCCCAGAATCGTTCCAATGTTCATAGGATCTAGTACATCTACCGTAAACAATACTGAGCGACGCTATAAGGTCTATAAAAGCATAAGGATGCCTGCGAAGATTTTACCATAGATAATGGAGGGGAACTGGATAGGAAACGTAAAGCGATGTTACGTAACCGGAAGCTATGTTTGCACAACTTGCTATGGTAAATATACACTTAAAAGCGGCTAATCCACCTAACTCGCGTGGTCCTACATGGCCAGGATCAGCTATATTGCTGAAATTAAACAATAGTGTAATATCACCTAAGCTCAGTTTCCTATCTAGTTCCCCTTCCATTATCTATGATTTTACCAAAGATATTGGCGATCGAAAGAGGGAAATTATGGAATATATTCTAATTGGAGCTCGAAATTAAAGGATTAACGGTTTAACTTTCAACTTTTGGCGGTTGCAGAAGGGAAGCTAGTGATAAGAAGGCTAGGATAGTGAAACTCGGTGAACTCGAAGGCTAGGATAGTGAAACTCGATGAACTCGATACTGATACCTGGAACGCTAACGTCCAGTCATTCGTGGGGCAAAAAGTGAGGCAAAAAGTTCCAGGCCCTTGCGCGGTTTGCAGGTAAGTTTCAGTCTCGATCCCACAAAATGTTTTTTACACGGCCACCGGTCTTGAGCGAACTGCGAAGACTCGAAAAGGTTTGAAAAATTATTTATGGAATCATTTTATCACGCTTTGCTAAACGTGCATTTTAAATTTTGATTGGTTGTGCTGCTGCCGAACTAATTATGAAGTAATTGTTTACTTGTTGCTATAGTAAGGGTCATTGTCTTTACAAAACGTGCACGAAGTTTGTCAGTAATTTTTGTCAGTCAAGAAATTAATCAAACTTTTCGTTATAATGTAAACCATATATTACAATTTCGTTACTCCGAAGAGGATACAAAAAATCAACACAAACTTAGTATAGAATATGTCATTAGTACCAGTTTCATGTGTCGTTTTGTTTAAAAAGCATTCCGCATTCGTACCGAAAACAACAACTAGCCATGAGTTTAAAACGTTTAAAACAATCTAGTTGTCAGTTATTTCTTAAAATATCATTAGTTACAAAAGACCGTTTAAGGAGCAGAAATAAGAAAATGACATTAGATGTATATTATGAAATATCAAGTATCAATACGTCTTCAAACTCGTACAAGAATAGCTTTCTCACTCTTGTTCTCACCTTTTCAGCTGGCTGTTTTCATCCTAGCCAGCAAAAGGACGTCTGTTTTCTCAGCCTATTTTCATCCCTACTTTACGGTATAATTTTGGACTGCTATACAGTAAAGAAAACAACAACAGCACTGCACAACAATGGGAAACCATTAAATGCACGTTTAGTCTGATTGTTCGAGCCTTCGCAGTTCGCTCAAGACGGGCGGCCGTGTAGAAAAACATTTTGTGGGAGATTGAATCCTACCTGCAAACCGCGCAGGGGCCTGGAACTTTTTGCCTCACTTTTTGGTTCTTGGTATCAGATTTTAACTTACATCGAGTTCACTGGTGAAACTTCGTCGATCCGAGGTGAACAGGCTTGTATTATTTTATGCAGAAGGAAACAGTAAATGTGAAAACACTTAGGACATAATAATATCACAAATCTTCCTCAATAAACAACCAAGCTGTAAAGTGTAAGTGTTTACGAATTTTTCTAGGCCTTCCCCAGCGGGTCCGTTCGGATCACTTCCGAAACGCAGTGACCGAGGAAGTCCTAGAAATTAGGCTAGTGCACACGGTAACGTTTCCGAGCGATTTCGTATTGTTTACTGTTCTGAAGGGACTCGAGAACAATCAGCTCATTACTTGCAAATACGAATACGCTCGCAAACGTCACCGTGTGCACATAGTCTAACAATACTTTTTCGGAGCCTGTTGAGCATTCTATTTGTATAGAGGTAATAGCATGGTTTCAAGTGCAATTTGGAAAAAACATGCACCAGTGAGTTTTTCAAAGACTATCAAAATTGCACTAGTCAGAAGGACGAGTGCTATTTGAGGTCTTTGGAAAACTCACGAGTGCGTGTTTTTTTCTCAAATTGCACAAGAAATCATGCTATTACTTATTAACTAGAAATACATGAACGCAGCAACCCCTCGCCCGCTTTATATGCATGTTTAATCAGCGATTGTAAACGTATATAATATCAAGATACCTGCCAGCGACATTACTGAACAATAGCTATGTCTGTGAACACACTGAACACGTCCAAGTAAGAACACTTGACTTCAAACAACTTGATCAAACATCAGGATTCAGGAAAGCGAAGAAAGAAAACATGAAGATTAGCATTTAGCACGCATCATCAGCCGCGCAAGGCCTGATGGGATGACGTAATGATTGCCATTTCGAAACATAGACAAAAAAATAATAACGGAGCATGCGAAGCCGAAACCTAGACTCGTCTACCACAGGTAGCCGGAGTAAATATCAAGATTTACTGGGTTAAAATTGCATCGCAAACTCCAAGCAAAACAGTACTATTTTGCGACGCCAGTTTTTTTGAAACAACACAGAAAACATCAAAACAATGATCAACAACGTTTACCATTTCGAATACTAGATTGTGGCTTAGGCAGGTTTGTTTGTAAGGCGATAAAATCATTTGAAACGTCAACATAGTCATCTGAATGTGAGAATATAAATAATTTGAAGAAAAGTTCACTTAAAAACCTCAGTAAAACAAGCATACTCACGCCATTCGTGACATCACAATCTTCAACTATAGGTTTCAACCATTTTGCAAACTGAGTGAATGCGATTTAACCAATCAGAAGGCTGAAAACGCCCCACATGACTATTAGTTTCCTATCCAGCCCTTTTACAATCCATGATTAAACTAATATTAATTAAATAAAGTGCATTACAGACTTACTTCCAATACGACCCAAAAACAGACTCTTATTTAACGTACAAAATTTACACCTTGTTCTGTACTTTCTCTGCATGATTAAAGCCATTGAAGCACGATCAATATTTTTACTGTATTATTTTACAAGTGGGAAACAAGGTGTTCAAACTGCTTACCAGGATAGCGAGTGCTATCTAGAGAATTGTCTTGAGTCTGACGAGTATTTTTTTGTTTTGTATATTTTAGCTTTCTTAGTTAGCTTAGAGTTCCTGTAGCCAGTTCCAAAACCACCGCCTCCACCACGCTTTCGTATTCGTTCTCCTTTACCGCTGTGGACAGCTGATGGAAAGTTAAGGTTCAAGACTATTTACGATGCAAACGAGACACATGTCAACACACTATTTTACATATACCCAAGGCCTTAACGAACGTTTTTCTTATATTTAATTTCCTATATTCTTTTATTTTTTTTAAATTATTATTCCTTGTAAGTTTTTGTTTTCTACCGCTTTACACCCACTTATATCCCTATGAATATTTAGCCTTATTAGCTCTCCCTTTCTCTCTCCCCCTCCCCAAGTCTGGTTGACAACGGATCGTAAACAAATACTTGACATTTTCGCATCTCCTTAATTAGTTTGTTTACCCTCCCAAATTTTCAATTACGTCCCCCTTTTGCATATATATATATATATATATATATATACACACACACACTATAAGTGGGCTTACCTCAAATGTTGATGGTCGCTACTGTCAGTTTCACGCTGGGCGATCTTCAGGCGAGCCGCCTAGCGCCTAGTATATTATATATATATATATATATATATATATATATATATATATATATATATATATATATATATATATATATATATATATATATATATATATATATTTCAAAAACTCATTAATAATTCATGAGGAAAACACAAAGGAAATCAGTACCATGTCCTTAGTTTTATATCTGATAAAGAATCCTCCTGATTTACATAAACTTTAGCTTTGATTTTCTCGCCTTAGACAACGTTGTTTTTCAAAATTACTACGCCAATGAACTTACCAAATGGGTCGTTTTTGAAGCCATTCAAAACATTCGCAGTACGTGTTTTAAATATTACATATATATATAAGCCGTTTTATTTCATTTCATCACATTTCACTCTGATGAAGGACTCCGCTCGAAACGTCAGTTTCTCGATACTAAAAAATCTCAGCAGTTTAGCACCTTTTCACTTTGCTCTATCTAAACACTGTCTTCGCAGCTCTCTGTGAAACGAAAATTAAGTTTGTCTTATTTGAAAGATTGCATAAAACGAGTAACATCTTTTGCGGTTTTTTGTTTCCTTGCTTCGTTGCCGTATTTTCTCGAATAAGCGCCCGAGCGCGTATTTTAAATTTTGAGTAAAAGGTTGGAAGCTTAATCGAGGGGAATTAAATGTTTTGATTGACTTCTTATTAACCGCGAGTGCGGTCATTACGGAGTATTAGTTTATTCATGCATAAATTATCTTTGATGTGCCGCGGTTAATAAACAGGTTATTGACCTTGCGTATTAAATGCCTACTATATCGCTTTAAAACTACGTCTAGAATACCATTTTTTTGTTAAATAACGACAAATATCGTCTGTCATGAATAAACTAAGTCGGTTAGTGACCTTAACCGAGGTCACTACGCTGGTTAAGTTTATATGGCTGGGTTTGATTTCCGGTCCGTACGCAAAACGACGCACGCTGATTGGTTACCGAGAGGTCGGGATTTTACGATATTGACCTCCGGTCTGTGTCCGGGTCAATATTACGCTTTTTTCTCGGCCCTGCAAGTTTTGCAAGAACATTTATGAGTTGATTTGAATAGAAATAAAAGAGAACTGGTTATCTTTATTCAAATATTCTGAACAATAAAATGTGTTAGAACATTGCTGCTGGTTTTCTTTAAAGCTGTTTATCTAAAAACACGACAAATAAAGGCCGAACTGGTGTAAACAAGAACGCCATGTAGGGACACGAAAAAGTCAACAGGTAAGGTAAACAGCATACTCCGAAAGCGAAAACAACGCTTGAAACTTAAAAATAAAATGAACCAATAGCCATATAATAAATTCCTTATTAACCTCGTTTGCTCGGTCTGTACGGGAAAGTATTTGCCCTCGGTTTTATCGTACAAACCTCGCTCCTTCGTCGCTCGGTCTGTACGAAAACCTCGGGCAAATACTTTCCCGTACATACCTCGCACTCGGTTAATAAGTCTTTAATATCAGACCCCTCGGTCTTGACAGTACGGACCGAGCTCGTAGGGCGAGGTTCGTACATAAAAGACCGAGGTCTGTTATTTTCCGTAATGACAAAGCAATCGAGGCAAATAAGAGGTTTATTATATGGCTATTTTAAACAACATAACTTACATATTATTGTACGAATAGCGTTAGGTTACTGTTTTCATTAAATTTATTCGAATTTTGAAAAAGATTTCTTTCTAATTCCTTCGTTGTTCTTTCGTAAACAAAATGGCTGACGAATCCGTAATGATGATGATGGTAACGACAATGATATTGATAATATAATGACGACGACGATAATGATAATTCGTCTTTGGCCGCAAACATGCACTGCGCAAAATTTATACTTTGGACATATAAGTTACAATTCCTGGCTAAGACACTGGCAAAGAGCGAGCTTCACACCCGCCCAAAACATTAACAAGAAAAACAGCAGAAAAGGATACACAAATTAACTGCGGGAGGGATCTGGAAGCCAAATGCTTTAGCCACCTTTTGTAAATCCAAAGTGTTCACATTGAAAATGTCCCTGTGTTGATGAGAAGCATAAGCTTGCAGATAAGATCTGTATCCTTCCTTGGCTGACTTGTGCAAATAATAGTTCTTTGTTATCAACTTTTCCAGCTAAAAAAGTTTGAAAATTTTGATAAAATGCACTATATTTATTTATTTATATATTTATTTATACATACTGACGTCTGGGGGAAAAAACCCATGTACAGTGCATTAGCTAATTATCAATATGCCTTAATTATAGGCCTTTAATTTAACCTAACCTCAACAGAATTGCAAACAACAGAATTTCAAACAGAACAGAACAGAATTTCAAACAGAACAGAACAGAACTAACCGAACGGAACTAAACTGTAAACTAAACTGCAAACTAAACAGAACTGCACACTAAACTAAACTCGCTGAACTGCAAACTAAACTGAACTGCACTAAACTGCAAACTGCATACTAAACTGAACTGCAAACTAAACTGAACTGCAAACTAAACTGAACTGCAAACTAAACTGAACTGCAAACTAAACTGAACCGCAAACTGCACTGAACTGCAAACTGCACTGAACTGCAAACTAAACTGAACTGCAAACTAAACTGAACTGCATACTGCACTGAACTGCAAACTGAACTGGACTGGAAAATGAACTAGACTGCAAACTGTATACTAAACGAAACTGAACTGTAAACTGGAAACTAAACCGCAAACTGCACTGCACTGGACTGAACTGTATACTGCACTGAACTGCAAACAGAACAAAACAGTTAACTGAACTGCTACCTAAACAGCTAACTGAACAGCCAACTGAACACCTAACTGAACTGCAACTAAACTGAACTGCAAACTGCATACTAAACGGAACTGCAAATTGCACTGAACTGCAAACTGCATACTAAACTGAACTGCAAACTAAACTGAACTGCAAACTAAACTGAACTGCAAACTGCATACTAAACGGAACTGCAAACTAAACTGAACTGCAAACTGCATACTAAACTGAACTGCAAACTCAACTCAACTGCAAACTGCATATTAAACTGAACTGCAAACTAAACTTAACCGCAAACTAAACTAAACCGCATATTAAACTGAACTGCAAACTAAACTGAACTGCAAACTAAACTGAACTGCAAACTGAATTGGACTGCAAACTGCACTGGACTGCAAAATGAACTGGACTGCAAACTGTATACTAAACGAAACTGAACTGTAAACTGCAAACTAAACTGAACTGCAAACAGAACAGAACAGAACAGAACAGAACAAAACAAAACAAAACAAAACAAAACGAAACAGCTAACAGAACAGCTAACAGAACTGCTAACTGAACAGCTAACTGAACAGAACTGGACTGCAAACTGAACCAAACTCAAATCTGAACTGAACTGAATTAACATGAACTGAACTCATTTTGATTGAAGTGAACTCAAGTAAACCCAACTCAACTATATTAACCCAAATTAAACTAAACTGAACTCATTGAACTCAAATAAACTCAAGTAAGCTAAACAGAACAGAACTAAACTTATACTGGATAATCCCATCAGTCATATCTAAACAGTTGTCACTAGAGGTACAGTAAGGACCATCCTTCATTGATCCAGTGTTACTACAGGAGGAAACCAGAGGAAACTAAACTAACTTTATTTTTACTGGATAACCCTATCAGTCATATCTAAACTGTTCTCCCTAAAGGACCAGTAAGTCCCATACCTTGTTGGTCTAGTGTTATACTCATGAGAAAATCGAAGTAAACTAAACTAACTTTATTCATACTGAATAACCCTATCAGTCATATCTAAACTGTTCTCTCTAGAGATCCAGCAAGAACCATCCTTCATTGATGAAATTGTGGATGCGAGGAGTTAGATATTGAAATCATTGAATTAAACTTTGAATTGAATGAACTGGTATTGTTCGTACTCTTTAATATATTACATAAAAAAATAAGAAATTACCTGCGACTGGATATTGGCAATCTTGGATGATGACACATCATATTCATTAAGAGGAACCTCGTGTTGAAACAAAATCAAGAAAATTGTGAATATTAAAAGAAAAACACAACCATAAAACATTAGTTGAATGGTCAAAACACATCTCTACTGGCATCCTCAGGGGAGAATTAGGTTAATGAAATTTTCATTATTACTCAAAATAAATCAAATTCTTCATCACTTGACGCCATAAGATGAGAGGTAATTAAAGTGGCTCCATACCAAAAAACACCCGCTATTAAGAACCTAGAACACTATTAAGCACCACAATCCTGTAGCAACAACGCTACAACAGCAACAACGCTACAACAGCAACAACGCTACAACAGCAACAACATAACCATCATCACTATCACCAATACCACCATCATTCTGGAACTTTATATTGGCACTGTATAACAACATCATCACCACCATCACCAAATCCAACATCTACACCATCACCACCACCACCACCACCAACTACTAATTGTCAGTTGTTTGCTGAACAAGCTGTGTTAGTTAGTAATACTCAGAAAAAACCCGAGTTCTAAGCGGGACTCGAACCCACAACCTTCTGAATGCTAGCCAGACGCTCTAACCATTGGGCCACTAGAACTCAGATAGCAGAGCAAGGTTATTTAAGGTAATTATACATTAGACTGTGCCCAGTCCTGTCTGAGTATTACTAACCCAGTTTATACCCAGTTTTTCTGAGTATTAGTAACTAACACAGCTTGTACAGCAAACAACTGACAATTATTACTAACATCAATTCGCAATTTCTGAAACTAACTAACAACAACAACAACAACACCACCGCCGCCAACACCAATCACGACAACAATAACAACGGCAGCAACAACCACGACAGCAACAACCAAAGTTTAACAAAACAATTTTAAAAACTATCTACGTTAAATGACAATCTGCACTAAATTGACACAAAATTACATCGTTAACTTAATAGACATGCGCACAAGCAGAACAAACCTTCGCGTGTTTGAGATAGCGTAAGAATGCAAGTTCTTCTGGAAGAAGAAATAATAGTGCGTGTCCTTTTCCATGAGCCCCGCGAGCTGTCCTGCCAACTCTATGAATGTATTCCTAAACAAACAATATTAAAGACTTTGGACTAAGCTTGTTTTCCAGACCGTACGCAAAACGATACAAGCTGATTGGTTCCTAAAGGGGTCGGGAAAGATTTTCTCATTCTTCGACTGAAGTGATGCTTGTCGCTGGCTAGAAGAGAAGAATCCTCCCATTTTATATGGTGATCATATTCCCTAGCGTATTTTGCCCAATAGGGCTTAAGTTCCTTCAGACAAATCATAGTCACTAGAAATAAATTGTCTGGAAACGCGGTCAAAGTCTTTGTTGCATGTTTTTGTTCACGTTTGTGCACCTTATTTCACCTTAACGCTTGCTGAACACATGCTTTATTAATATTAATGACGTAAAACAAAAGATTGTGCACCTTAGTTGCTACCCTCAACAAAAAATGTAGTTCATTGTTAACCGCTTTGATGTTCGCCACGTTACCAGACAATATAATTCTAGGGACTATGGACGAATCGAGGGATTCCTTACCAGTTTCCCGGATATATAGCAGACCACACTCACATAGAATACGATATACTATCGGCTTCAATAAATAAATTATCTACTGCATCCTTGTGTGTATGAAGAGTATTACTAATGTGGTACATCTTCATACCAGCCCGACTTGGGATCCGTTCAATCTTGTGAGACGCGGGTTCTATGTAAGGAAGGCATATACTGAAGGTACTTCATAATTTCTAGTTGTTTTTTTGAACTGAAAGTAGCAAGGAAGAGTTGATAATTTTCTTCAGAAAACCGTTGTTGATTAAAACCGTCTATGTTGATTAAAAGCTCATCATTGGATACCAAAGACTTACCACTTTACACCCAACAGATATAGTGGTGTATTGTACAAGTAATATAATTTAACATTTCTCTCGATTGAACTGCCTGTTGTAAGGATTTTTAGTAAAGGGAAATTTTGAGTGAGAATATTTTACGATCAATGAAAATGCAACATCATGGCTTTCCGGCTAGGAGTTGAACCCGCGACCCTGCGATTCTAGTGCAGTGCTTTGATCACTGAGCCACGGAGGCTTTTGCCAAGAGCTTAGTAACGAGTTCTGTATATATAATGGTCGTAATGGCCGGAGAAGAATTGGGTTAATTATATGACTATTTTCCAGAGCGGTCTGGAACGTGAAATCCAGAAATTTGATTGGTTCCTGAGCGGTACAGAATTTGACGTTCCAGACCGCTGACAGTGAGAATTTTATAAACAAAATGAAAGTCATGTCAGTATAATTATATGCAACAAGATGGATAATAATTTCAGAACTATATATAGTGCAGGTATATTGTTAGAAATTGTGTTAAGCTTTCATTTGATGTATAGTTCAAATTTCCATGTTATGTAAAACTTTTTAAAATGTTCAACATTTTGTTCAATGTTCGTAACATTGTTCGTAATAATATAACATTTACTTCTCACAAGTATTATATAATTTCAAATGGTTATTTTTATTCAACTACTTAGCAATATGTCAAAACAAAAGCAATTGAAAAGTGCTATTTGGGGTATAGAAAGTTCAGGATTCTAGCTAAACGGAAAATATATGCCATTTTGGTTTAGTTCGCAAGAACGATGATGCCGGGATGGTGGCAAATACGGGCCTAACACTTTGTCGAGTTTTCACAGAACGTTTACAACGTTTGTGTACTATTTAAAACATGAGCAGCAGTGTTTTAGATCTGATAAAACGCGTACTGCGAATGTTTAAAATGGCTTCAAAAACTATCCATATAATAAGCTCATATAGAAATCAATTTTGAAAATTGAAGTTGTCTGAGCCGCAAAATCGAAGAAAAAGTTCATCGAAAATAGCGAGCGTGTCTATGTTACATATAGAGACACATCACGGTGCGAGCCGAGGTCCGTGCAGAAAACGGAGGTCCGATATTTCACTAGTACAGACTTCACGCTCGATCAATAAGTAGTAAATATTTATCAATTATAGACCTGGAGCGAGGGGTATTACCCCCCCCCCCCCCCCCATTTGTTTTGTGGAATACCCGACCGAAGGATCTTTAATTGATATATTATACCGAAACATAATCTTTCAAAAAAAACTTAACTAGAAATATGTTAACACAACAACCCCTCGCCCTCTTTTACACGATTTTTTGTAAAATTTATATCCTCTGATTAGAAAAACACCTTCGCGCTCTTTTTCATTGGGAGCCTGGTAATACCCGTTGCAACAATTCACAATATAGTTTTAAACTTTTGATTAAAGTATAATATTTGAAATAAAAAAAGTTGTTTAACTCTAATTTTTAAAGAAAGAGGTAATAAATAACAAAGAAAATTTTCATGACAATATTCAGAGAAATAATTGAGATGAAAAATGCACGTCGCATTCACGGTTTGAACTCGACCATTTTGCATGTTACCACCGGGCTACTGAAGCAAGCGTCGAAATATTAGCATAATATTAGGGTTATATTTTACAGTTCTTTTTTTCCATGTTCACAAAGAACATTGCTAGAGCATCTAAAAATATTTTGCATTTTTCAAAGGCATTGGACATCTGCCTGGCTGCCACGGCTATATTCATTTTATGGCATTTCAAATTAATTTAGAATAGCAAAAACAAATTTCGTCTCAAAATCTGAAGTGTTAAAAGTGTTTTCACCTGAAAAAATTGTTTACATGCAGTCTTTTATATCTGTAATATTTCAACATGCAGCACTCGGCAGCATTTAGCTTATATGTTTAACAGACGAAAAATTGCTCCTTCACCGATTTTTATGCAAAATTATAAACAAGCTATGCTAAGTTTTACAAGTGGTCTTGTCAAGAACTATATTGTCCCCAGTGCCCCACAATCTTAACCGCGTATGCTCCGTCCACACATATATATAAATAAATATTCAGATGACAGAAATTCGTTCGCATATCACGGTTGTCCACGCGTGTAGAAATGACTCCACGAGATTAGCACCCTCACCGGGCTCCGGGCCTTCGGCCTACGCCCGGGCTCGGGGATAATTTAAAAAAAGTTAGCTTAAATTTTGTCAGCTTTTCATGGTCTGTTTCCATTCTGTTGATACTAAGTGTCATCTCAAGGCTTCTAGACGCGTTCTTTGTTGCTTTCTTTGTATTTTCTGAATTCTTATTTTCTTGTAACCGAACAATTTTCTTGTCAACATCTGAATGTTCAGGCGAAACGTCTTCTTGTTCCGCCATTGTTGACAGCTTCGTTTTTGTTTTCGTGCGTGGCATTCAGACTGGGTATAACTAGTTTTAGTATCAACCAACTAGTGACCGACAAGTGGTCCATTGGTGATAGACCACTAGTAGCGTTGTCCAATGACAAACCTTCTTATAACTGGAATATTCCTATCCTGACCAATAAGAAGGCACGACATATTCACGCTGCAAGCGAAACCTGGAAACTAGGCCAAACATGGCGCCCGCTAAAATTTATATACGAGTGATAAATCGTTTTCATGATTTTTGGCCCGAAAGTAATGGGAAATTGTTCAGTTTGACATTTTCGAATAAGAAAATGAATTCGCTTATGCCTATGGAGTATATCTACCCCAAATTTGAAGCAACGTAATTACAATCTCGTTTTTTTGTGAGCGAATGTTTATCATGTAGCTACTACCATCAAGCTACTCTACATTTTGAATGGGGAGACTTCTGCAAACAAAAAGGTAAAACTATTTGAAAATTTGGAACAATATTTGATAAGACTTATTTACGTTAAAGAAAAGTTGTTTACGGTTGATACTAAAACAATTAGACAACTCGCCCTCGTTTTCTCGTGAACTCGGCTTCGCCTTCGTTGACTATCAGCTCTTAGTATAATTTCATAGTGGAAAAGAGGCTTTCAAGCTTTCTGATTGGTCCGCTCAGCGGTGACTATTGCATCACAAGAAATTGTTCTTCAAAAGTAGTTTTGGAAAAGAGACTGGTACTTATTCAAGACTGCAGTGACTTTACTCGTTTCAGTCTCCCCCTCGGAGTTGTCATTTTGAAGTATGAGATTTTAGAATTTGTTGATTCATTGAACTGTAGTTTTCGACAAACAAAAGAGCATAATACTGAAAACATTTATCACTGAGATGTTGTACATATCAAATATCGTAAAAACAAAACTTTATAAAGGTAAGGAAGTATATTTTCTCTAATTCTTCGTATCTTTTGTATGTTTTGGCTAGGTTTTGGTCGTAGCGATGTTTTCGAAAACTTCGTCATGGGTGAAGAACATATTGAACATGAATTAAGTGCAAAAAAGCCCTAACACAGGATCCAAAACACCAGAATAAAAGTATATAGTATATATATTTAGCATATATTTGAATGTATGTACAAGTTCAGTTCCAAAGTAGGATGTTGTTTACACTTTTTTTGAAATTATTTACTGACAAAGACTGTGGTTTGCTAACATCGTCTGTGAATAAACAGAATCACCACTGTTAAAATGAAAGCAGTTGTTTAAACGTTTTTGTTTCAACGTTATTGCATGGTTTTTTATCACAACCTCTGAAATTATACTGAAACAATTAGTCACCTCAGTCTCGGTGACTATCGGTGTATTTACCGATAGTCACCTCCACTTCGGTGACTAATTGTTAAATAGAAAACTCGCTCTCGTCTAATTGTTAAATATCCCGTTACAGCGAGGTATTTAACTTCAATTAACTAAGGAGCCGATTACATGATGGACATTTTCAGCCCATGCTAAAATTTGAACCCGGTCTTCTTATGAAACCCTTGTGATACGAACGTAGCGATTACATGGAAAAAAATTCCACCCCGGGTTGAAAGTTTAGCCCGGGTTGAAACTTCAGCCCGGTTCGCGTTAGCCGGGATGGAATTTTCAGCCGGGCTGAAATCGCCCATGTAATCGCTCAAATTTTCAGCCCGGGCTGAACTACGTGAACAATGCCGATCGTTCATTACGCAGCCGCTAAGAAAAAATTCTTCGATTTTCTACGTGTTATTGATTAAAATTTTGGTTTCAGCCTGGGTTGAAATCGCTCATGTAATCGTAATAAAAACTCAGCCCTCCTAACCAGGCAGAAATTTCAGTTTCAGGTTTGAACATAAAGTCTGAAATTTTGCGTAATGCATATGACCAAGCAACTGACGTTAATAAGAAGCTTATAATATGGCTATTTTAAACAACATACGTATAGCGTGACTGCCGTGACATGCTTTCGGGATCGTAAAACTCACTTTCAGATGGCTCATCGTCTGACTCATACATGATTTAGTGCTCGAGTTACTGTTTTTTAAATTTTTTTTGAAATTCGGTTTTTCAAAGATTTCTTTGTACTTCTTTCTTTGTTTTTTGTTTTTTAAATGGCTGACAAATCCGTAATCCGGACTGGTCCATCGCGGAAAATAGTCGATAGTCTCAGCCAATCAGAGGAGTCAGCGGAAGTAACTTGTGCCATATAATAAAACATCTATACAGAACTCGTTACTAAGCTCTCCACTGGCATTACAACATTCTATATACAGAAATCGTAAATAATCTGCCGTAGTCAGAGCACTGGACTAGTATAGCTGGTTGAATTCCTAGCCGAAGGCACTGATCTCTATATTGATCTCACACTATCTCAACTGGATTGCTCATCCGGCTCCAAAAATGAAGCCACCGGAGATGACGAATTTGGAGTACCAAGATGGCCATCACGGAACCTTGTAAGTTTTCTTATAAAAAGAGACGAAAAAAGCCACATTATGATTTTTTTTGCCATTGGTATCAAACAAAGGAACACCGCAAAAGGCTCAGAAGCTTCGTTTTTGCATTTGTTGGTGTTATTAAGCACGAAAACGTGTTATTTCGTAGTTTTTTTACTCTGCCAGGTAATCGACAAACTTGTATATATCACAAAACTCATAAAAAACAACGAAATCAGTATAACTTCATTATAAAACCATTTATATACCTTTGGTATTAAAAAAATAAGTCTTTACAAAGCCTTGAGGTACAGTGGAACCCCTATTAAGCGGTCACCAATTAAGCGCCCACCCCTTTTTAGGCGGCCAGTTGTAAAAGTCACGATTTTTTCCCAGTGCAATACCGTAAGTAAAACTCCTTATGAGCGGCCACCTCTATTAAGCGACCGCGGCCACCTTACGGCCGTCCCAATAAGGTTTTTCCTCCTATTTAACTTAACGGCCACCAAGAATTGAATACAAGACGTTTTATTTTGTTTCGAAAAAGGCGATGACAGAAAAGAGCCTGAAAAATTCCGTTACTGTCGAACCAGTGCATGGTCTACAATAACTTACGCTCTTTAAGTTCAAATCCTTCTTTTCCAAGCTTTGTTTCTAACTATGCAATACAAAATTTGTCTCCTATGAAATGATATTCACATGGAACTTCTAAACCATAGCCTCCTCCTCTATTAACACGCTTGCCCTTAACGACTGCTTTACCACACTCATGGATACCAGGAACTTGCAGTGTCCCTTGGAAAATCCAGCGATCTGATGTATGCGTTGCATCTCCGTGGTCCAAAGCAGCAGACGCGCGTACATCACTTTTTTAAGTAAAGCGTTATCCTTCCTTTACGGTATAGACATTGCCGTTTGCCTTTTGTAATGTAAATACTTACTTGATGGTTTTGTTAATATGGGACCTTATTGCAAGTTTGAAGACGACATCGTGCAGTACTGGTTGTAGTATATTTTTACGACAATGGTGATATGTAAATAACAAGCTGTATTTTGCTTACAAGCCTCTAAATGTGTCTGTATAACAGTAAAATGACATCTTTACCACGCCTTATGCTAATTTCTGTTGAACCCCTATTAAGCGGCCACCTGCCATTTCCCCGAGGGTAGTAGTTGACAATTTCCGACTGTATTTGCTTGAAATATTATAGTAAGGTTTGACTCGTTTGATTACTGCCGAAATTATTGAACGTAGTTGCTAACGTTAAATTCGAGCGAAGGCCCTTCGTCACGTTTCTCTCTGACGAAGGGCCTTCGCTCAAAACGTTAGAAACTACGTTCAATAATTTCGGCAGTACCCATACCATACTATAATTGGATTTGTATTTCAACACTGCCTACGCAGCATACTACTTTTATTTCACTGTTTGGTGTATTCGCTTGTATTTCTTTTTTTTTTTGTATTTTTCGTTTTCAATGACAACAGTAAATTGCCATCCGGCAATTGTTTTACGGCTTTTCCAACTCGCCTGGTAATCTGGACCTGCAGAGTGCCAAGATAGCCGCTAGTGCTAGTGGCTTTAAAATGTTTACTGCTGACCATAAAGGTTGAGCAATCCAGATATATAGAGAGATCAGTGGCCGAAAGCCTTGAGAAAATACGACTTGTAGTATATCAATTCATCTCTATGCATTATATTTGTCATAAACAATACCTTTGGGTCATCAGGCGGGTCAAACTGTACAATCCAATCAACCTCTGGTATGTCTAAGCCACGAGCTGCGACGTCAGTGCACAGTAGGATACCAGATTTAGCTTGACAGAACTGGAAGAACGTTGTGGTTCGTTTTTGCTGCTTTTGTTTTCCCTACAAAGGAACGAAGATCCAAAGTTAAGCCCGATTGGACAGGGTTAGTACTTGGGTGGGTGATCACTTGGGAATGACCTCGTTCTCCGGCTTGAGCTTAAGACTTATGCGAGTTGAGTTATTGTAGTTGATCTCTCCCGTGCTTCGAGGGTTATTCTTGGGGTGCTCCGGTTTCCTCTTACCCGTAGCCTGCATTGCAGGCGTTTCGGTAGTGGGAGGGGCGAGGCGAGCTGAGGAAACGCCTGCCGCCATGCTATTCAGAAAAAAATTCCACCCCCTTTTCTCAATTATGACATGAGCCAATCACGTACGAGAAATATATGAAAATTGTTTACTTCCTGTCAACTGATTTATTGCGAATGTCATAAAATCACTCCTCAATGAAAATCACTATAGAATATAGATAGAGAAACTCTTCACAGAATTAACAGATCAGAGAATGTGGTAATGTTTGTTGACATCTGTGTGATCTAGAGTTTAGTCTGTAAAGTTTAGACCTAATTAGAATGGGTTTGCGACAACAAAACTCAGTCGTAGAACAGAATGAGCGCTGCCGAGGGAAATATAAATCACACGGAGTCTATGACGGAATTTAATATCACGGAAAGCAACTAAGCAAGGAACCACATTTAAGAGCACTCCTAACACTTTACGTAATTTTGCTTGAGTCACAACACATTACCAATCGAAACTATTATATAGAAATGCATAAAATCGTTCTTGATTCCAAATTCATGTCTGTAAACCGCGTTCGCTGCCGGCTAACGGCTAGACTTTGGTGACGGCAAACCACAACACGGCGTTTATATACATAAAACAAGCGAGGATTTCCCCACACTGACAAAACAACACCAGACTACTAAAGTTAATTAATGTAAAAGCACTAAGATATGTATTCAATTTGATGTAGTGTGTGTTTGACCCATAAATATAGTTTGCCCATGCACGGTTTGATCCTGGCTAAACAACGTCTTGAAGTAAACGAAGTTTGTCTGAATTAAATGCAACAATAGTGCTATGCGATGAAACATATTTACCTTGCGAATGGAGTATTTCTGTTTCTGTTTTAAAACAAACTACCAAGCGCGACTAAAATATAATTATAGAATAAGACTTTATAGAAGAGCGTTCATTGGCTTGCCGGAAGAGAATTTGTTAACATTAGCCAATGAGATCGCTGGATAAGTGCAAAAAAGCCGTAACACAGGATCCAAAACACCAGAATAAAAGTCTTTTTAGCAATATATTTGAATGTATGTACAAGTTCAGTTCCAAAGTAGGATGTTGTTTACTCTTTTTTTGAAATTATTTACTGACAGAGACTGTGGTTTGCTAACATCGTCTGTGAATAAACAGAATCACCACTGTTAAAATGAAAGCAGTTGTTTAAAAGTTTTTGTTTCAACGTTATTGCATGGTTTTTTATCACAACCTCTCAAATTATACTAAAACAATTAGTCACCTCCGTCTCGGTGACTATCGGTGTATTTACCATAGAGAGAAACGTGACGAAGGGCCTTCGCTCGAAAAGTTAGATCCCTACGTTCTCTGTTTCGGCAGGTTTAAGTTAGGGCTGTTTACATGGGAGCCGGGACGGGACAAGTAAGCGCGACGGGGCTTTTTTTTTCTTTTTTGTTTGATGCCCTACCGGAAAATTTTTAAAATTTGGATCTCTGAAATGGCATTTGCAGCATTCTGAGAACACATTTTGTAAAAAATTTTAGGTTTTCAAAACACTATTTTAATGGTGCATTTTGTTATAAATCACATGCTAAGCATAAAAAAACAACATTTCAGAGAAAATATTTTGCGAAGCAAAATTCAAATGACAATGGAAAAATGCGAAGCATCAAGCATGTTGTAACTTGTAAGAAATTTCTTTATCCAAACTTACTTCATAACACTTATTTTGTGGGATTAGAATACTTTCGCTTGTTTTTATTAAAACACGCCATTTTGCTGCTGTTGTTATTGTAATAACTAATAAGTAGTGCTTCCACTTCTCGAAATGAAAACTTTCTTGTGCTTCCACTTTTCAAAATGAAAGCTTCAGCTAAAATTATTTACCTCTGCCGAGAGACACCGTGTACACATAGCCTGAAAGAATTTATGTTCAAAGAATGTTGTGAATAGTATACTGTACGTTGAACTATAGTAAAACTCACATGAATGTCAAGAACATCGAGATCAATATAGTTGAGGAGCTCGGAATGGTATTTGACTGAGTTACAGGAAGAGAAGAAAACCATGACTTTCTTATCTTTATTCTTTTTCAAGAAAGTAAATAACACCAAGAATCGTTTGTCAGATGGCACAACCAAATAACCCTAAACGAAAAGAACGTATGTTTAGTCATAAACAGGGTCTTATCTCCGAGTTCGTGAAGGCCCTGGGCACGATACACCCCCGTCGTTGCCAAATGGTCTTCACAAAAGAGATGAGTCAAAAGGACCCTCGTATAGTCTTCCCGCGGCATCTCCAAAATATGTCGTCAAATATGTTTTTCCAAAAAGCTAGCCGGTAAACCAGATTTCTGATTAGGGTTAGGGTTATTGTTGTGGTTAGGTTATCTAGAAGATTGCTAAAATCTTGAGACTCACTGAAGCTTGACGACAAATTTGAAAAAATAATTTTAACGACATATCTTGGGAAAGCCGCAGAAAGACTGGGAAGGTACTTTTGAGTCTCTCATCACTTGTGGTGACGACCTTGCCAAAAGGGCATTCACGTCCACAAAGGCCACGATCCATTTGATCAGCGCCAAAAACTGGGACCACTGTCCGGCTCCGCGTTAAGCTATAATGCATTCAGTTGACATTGTGGCGTCGAAGAACGGTCTCAATTCTTTTGAATTCAAACAGACTTAGGATTACGGTTAGAGTACGAGTTAGGTTTAGAAGTATATTTAGGGTAAGGGTTTGATTTGGGTATTAATTATCCTTTTCCTTTGTCCTCATTTATCCTTAAAATAAAAAAAAGTAAGGACGGGTGGCACGTGCTGTTAGCGCACTGCCTCTCACCAAAAGTTAAGCCCGGTTAGACGGGGTTAGTTTGTAGAGTTGTAGTTGATCTCTCTTGTGCTTCGAGGGTTTTTCGTCGGGTTCTCCTGTTTTCCTCCCTCCGTAAAATCATCACCTACATGGTAACGGATAGTGTATACTTTGAAGGTGAGGGGTGTTGGCAGCCGTAATTATTGATTTATATACTAAAATTTAGAGCTTTTTGAAAGCACAATGTGATGGATGGGATATCTGTAAAGTGCTGCCTATTTACGTTTGTGTTTTATTTGAATTAGCTAAATTCAGAATGCTATCCAATCAGTGTGCCTTTAGTTTTGCTTAACCTAATTCGCATAACTCACAATCATAAACAAACAAGAAATATGGCGTGAATACACCTAAATATAATACTTCGAAGAAAGGCCACAAAGAGGTAAGCTTGCCAAGAATCAGAAATTTATTAGATCTGGTAGCTACAGGAAAGTCTCATATTCGTAAATTACTTCGTTTTATTTTGGTAATTTGCCGATACCGCCATCTATCTATCTACTGTTATAAAGCTGAGCTTTTGCACTATTCTTGGTTTGCACTTGACGTCATGGCGGCCATGTTGGAGGAACTTTAACAAAAGAATCTCATTAGCAGCTATTGTATTTGAAGTATGTTTTCCTCCAACATGGCCGCCGTATCTTTGTCTTCTAAATCTCAGGGGATTGATTGCAAACCATCAATAGTATAGTATTGCTCATAATAACCTTAGACATTTAACCCACCGGTTCAACCGTACTATCTTGTGATACACGGAAGGCAACCGGCCTAGTCATCTTGATCAATGTCTAAGCTACATTTCTATGCTGGCTGCCTGCTTGTAACAAAGAGTTTTCAGATTGTTATGGCAGTTCTTCCAAGTGTTATATTTAGGCGAATTTGCGTCACGTTTCTTGTTTGTTTATAATTGTGAGCTATGCGAATTAGAATAATCAGAACTTCAGGCACGCTGATTGGATAGCATTCTGAATTTATAATTAAAATAATGCACAAACGTAAATAGGCATCGCTTTACAGATATCCCATCCATCACATTGTGCTTTCAAAAAGCTCGAAATTTTAGTATATAAATCAATAATCACGACTGCCAACACCCCTCACCTTCAAAGTATACACTATCCGATATGATTTAGCATGGTTGCCTGTTTGTAACAAAAAATGCCATCAAAAGTAATATTTTGAAGCCTTGGCCGGCCCTCTATATGCCGTTAAGCGCCTTTGATATGCCTCGACACGGCACGTTGGTGTGCGTCCTTCGCAATTCAGCCGCTGGCTGCGAGTAAGGATGATAAGCCCCCGGTCCTTTATCCTTTTTTTAGTAAAACAATACAATGACTAAATTGTTGGGGAAAAAGGACGTTACAAAATCAACTTTGTGCAGGCTCCACTCCACTTGAATTCTAACGCCGCAGAATGCATTCTCATACTGGCCGTCATTACTGTAGTATATGGCTTCGTCAAGCAATCGTCAATTTGGCAAATGAAGCGTCGAAGATTGTACATGTAGAAACGTTAAAGAACGCTTGACTAAGGATTTATCGAACTGCTTGGAGAATCAAATTTCAGGACTTATTATAAATACAAACATAATGTTTGAAACATTAAACTTTCACTTCCGATTCACCTGTTCAAGACCTTCCACAGTAGCGGTTTCCTTATTGTCGTCCACTCCAACGTAGAGCGGAGCTTTTTTCAACGAAACACGAGCTAAATCTTCCACATTCTTTGTTTGCGTGGCAGAAAACAACACAGTCATACGACGACCTGAAAAAACCCAAAAGAAACAGTTAAAAGGGCTATTTTTAGCAATTCTGACACATTAATTGAAGGTAAAGGACTGGGGCTAACCATCCTTACTCGCAGCCAGCGGCTGAATTACGAAGGACGCAGATCAACGTGACCGTGCCGAGGCATATCAAGGGCGCTCCAGGCAGCCGCCATACGACACACTTCATACCACGGATCACAGCTAAGATGTAGGTGTTGATTTTACGGAGGGAGGAAAACAGGAGAACCCTGCAAAAAAAACTCGAAGCACAGGAGAGATCAACTACAACTCTACGTTTGTGAAAGGTTTAGCCATAGACCAACTCATTTAATTTTGGTTGAATTTCGTCGAAAATTGGTTAAAAATTTTAGCCGGGTTCTCCAGTTTTCATCTCTCCGTAAAATCAGCATCTATATAGATCGTAGCTGTGCTTCGTGATCTGATATGCCTTCGACTCGGCTACGTTAATCTGCGCCTTTCGCAATTCAGTCACTGGCTGCAATTAAGGATGATTAGCCCCCAGTCCCTTCCTTCCTTTACATACTAAGTTGGGTTTAATGTTTCATATATCTTTGGTACCCTCAGTAAAAAATTAGAGTGTATTTTTATAATTTCATGTTTAATCAATGTAGATTAATGACTCATCATTGGATACCAAAGAATTCTCCATTTTACACCCAACAGACGGTTATGAAGTGAAAATCAAGTCTGTCCTTTTTGAAAGAACACTTAAAATGACAAAGTAACATCTTTTGCAGTTTTTCGTTTCCTTGCTTCGTTGTCGAGATATTTGATATTGTGACGTACGCGTGCATAATGACTTATCAGAGAAGGTTATATATCTTTGTTATTGTAAAACGAAACCACTTGAAAACTTACATGCTTGGTGTTGTGGATGGAACACACCCACACGCTTCCTTCGAATTTATTTGATTTGATAATATATAGCAAAGATTTATAACCTTCTCCTAAACTCATTATGCACATGTGACATCAAAATGTTTAATTTACATATCAAACAAACTGAAATCTCTCAAGCAAGGAAACCAAAACTGCAGACGATGTTACTGTCATTTTAAGTGTTCTTTCAAAGACAGACCTAATTTTCATGTCATATGCAAGTAGTGATACCCCCCCATCCAGACACGGAAGTAATTAGTATACATGCCGCCTCATTAAATATTCAATTTTTAATTATTCATTCTCAGGCTCCTTTGGGACAGTCTAACCCTAATCTGATTACGTCATTATGTCTCAGGCTCCTTTGGGACCTCCTAGCCCTAACCTCATTATTTATGCATACGTCATTATTTCTCAGGCTCCTTTGGGACCCTCTAAACCCTAATTTTTATCCAACCCCCAAACCCTAGCTGTTACTCAACCCCCCGTGTAGTACGTCATAACCGATAGCTCTCCGACTAATTTCCGAAGTTACGTCATTATCAAAAGGCATCCCACTTTCTTCCTTATAAGTATTAGTAATTACCTTTTCATTTATACACTTTAACCCACTGTCAGTCAACACTTGTGGGACACATAGGTACAAAGAGCATGCGTACAGTAAGCGTTAACGAAATAGACGTTCTTTACAAGGAACGAGAGAGAAATTGATAGAGACATTTTAGATTTTTTATCTGAAACCTCATCTGTGTGAGTATAGAGAGTTTGGAGCAATCTAAATGTCTGAATTGGCCAGAGATAACTTGAGGTAGTTCTACTTAATAACATATCATGGATATTATATTAAGGTTAGAACCTAAATATTCAAACAGAGTAAGTCATCCTAGAATCATTGCTAACTAAACCCTCGTTTATAAAGCAAGTCAAGATATCGTAAGAAGAATTTAAGATATATTTTAGATGAGGAATCACTTCGAGAAGTCGAGAAAAGAACGATTTTAAGTGTCAAAATATGAACTAAAGGCAAAGCGATTTATTACTTTGAAAGCGTTGCTACGCTTTCTGTTACTAAGTGTTATGTTTGTATATTTATCCTCAGTGCACGTGCAGGAGACAAAAGAGAAACTCATTAGGGGTCATTAAGAGGATTAAGTGCTTGGGCAAGTCTAGGCGAGAAGGTCATTAGCAGTGTTACCATAGCGAAACCGTGTCGCGTCCTTCATTCGTCTCAGGCTCCTTTAGGAGGCTCCTTTAGGACCCTCTAGCTGTTACTCAACCCCCCGTGTAATACGTCATAACCGATAGCTCTCCGACTAATTCCCGAAGATCGTCATTATCAAAAGATGCTCGACTTATTATAAGTAATAGGAACCAAATTTCATTTATGCACTTTACCTTACTGATCGACGGTCAGCAGTTGTGGGGCATTATTCAAACAGAATAAGTCATCCTAGAATCATTGCGTGCTCACCCTTGTTTATAAGTGAAGAATTCGTGAGAAGATAGAATGAGGAATCACTTTAAGCCGTATATAAGAAGAACTTAAGATAGTGTGAGGAATCAATTCGAAAAGCCGTCAGCTAAGGGATTTGAAACGTATTAACACTGGCACATAGCAACGTAAAGCTTGTATGTGAATATTATATTAGATATTTGGTTCGCTTTTGTGGTGTTTATACGTTTAAGAACTGTGCAAAGTTCATCAAGGTTCGCTTTGGATGATAACTCTTAGCGAGTTGTTAATCTAAATATATTTTATTGTCGGAGTCTACTTCGGAATATTACAGAGCTTGGTTAAATAATTCGATGCTATGGTTTGGTAGTTTATAAAAAAATCAGACTCGTACGTGTAGAACACAAAGGAGAAAAGCCATTAGAATCTCATTAAATGTTACTAATGAGCAAAACACCACGGATTTGCATATATGGTAGAATATTTAATTGTTTTGGTGGGTTAAAGGACGATAATAAGGGGCATGAGGAGGTATTAATGGGCGAGAAGGTCACTAGCAGTGTTACCATAGCGAAACCGCGTTGCCGGCTCTGAGCGGCTCCCAGCCCTCGGCTCTTGGCTCCGAGCGACTCCGAGCCCTCGGCTCTTGGCTCCGAGCAGCTCCGAGTCCTATAGGAGGAGGAGAAAGAGGAGAGGAGGAGGAGGAGGAGGAGAAAGAGGAGGAGGAGGAGGAGAAAGAGGAGGAGGAGGAGGAGAAAGAGGAGGAGGAAGAGAAAGAGGAGGAGGAGGAGAGGAGGAGGAGGAGGAGGAGAAAGAGGAGGAGGAGGAGAAAGAGGAGGAGGAGGAGGAGGAGGAGAAAGAGAAAGAGGAGGAGGAGGAGGAGAACGGGGGTGTTTGGGGGTTACCCCTGGGGTGTTTGGGGGTTACCCCTGGGGTGTTTGGGGTTACCTCGGGGGTGTTTGGGGGTTATCCCAGGGGTGATTGAGATATCCCAGGGGTGATTAACCCCCAAACACCCCCGTTCTCCTCCTCCTCTTTCTCCTCCTCCTTCTCTTTCTCCTCCTCCTCCTCCTCTTTCTCCTCCTCCTCCTCCTCCTCCTCCTCTTTTCCTCCTCCTCCTCTTTCTCCTCCTCCTCCTCTTCCTCCTCTTCCTCCTCCTTCTCCGCCTCCTCTTTCTCTTCCTCCTCCTCTTTCTCCTCCTCCTCATCTTTCTCCTCCTCCTCCTCTTTCTCCTCCTCCTCTTCCTCTTTCTCCTCCTCCTCCTCTTTCTCCTCCTCCTATAGGACTCGGAGCTGCTCGGAGCCAAGAGCCGATGGCTCGGAGTCGCTCGGAGCCAAGAGCCGAGGGCTCGGAGTCGCTCGGAGCCAAGAGCCGAGGGCTCGGAGTCGCTCGGAGCCAAGAGCCGAGGGCTGGGAGCCGCTCAGAGCCGGCAACACGGTTTCGCTATGGTAACACTGCTAATGACCTTCTCGCCCGAACATGCCCACGCATTAATACCTCCTCATGCCCCTTATTATCGTCCTTTAGCCCACCAAAACAATTAAATATTCTACCATATATGCAAATCCGTGGTGTTTTGCTCATTAGTAACATTTAATGAGACATTAGAATCTCATTAAATGTTACTAATGAGCAAAACACCACGGATTTGCATATATGGTAGAATATTTAATTGTTTTGACTTTTCTCCTTTGTGTTCTACACGTACGAGTCTGATTTTTTTATAAACTACCAAACCATAGCATCGAATTATTTAACCAAGCTCTGTAATATTCCGAAGTAGACTCCGACAATAAAATATATTTAGATTAACAACTCGGTAAGAGTTATCATCCAATTTGCACAGTTCTTAAACGTATAAACACCACAAAAGCGAACCAAATATCTAATATAATATTCACATACAAGCTTTACGTTGCTATGTGCCAGTGTTAATACGTTTCAAATCCCTTAGCTGACGGCTTTTCGAATTGATTCCTCACACTATCTTAAGTTCTTCTTATATACGGCTTAAAGTGATTCCTCATTCTATCTTCTCACGAATTCTTCACTTATAAACAAGGGTGAGCACGCAATGATTCTAGGATGACTTATTCTGTTTGAATAATGCCCCACAACTGCTGACCGTCGATCAGTAAGGTAAAGTGCATAAATGAAATTTGGTTCCTTTACTTATAATAAGTCGAGCATCTTTTGATGACGATCTTCGGGAATTAGTCGGAGTGCTATCGGTTATGACGTATTACACGGGGGGTTGAGTAACAGCTAGAGGGTCCTAAAGGAGCCTGAGACGAATGAAGGACGCGACACGGTTTCGCTATGGTAACACTGCTAATGACCTTCTCGCCTAGACTTGCCCAAGCGCTTAATCCTCTTAATGACCCCTAATGAGTTTCTCTTTTGTCTCCTGCACGTGCACTGAGGATAAATAAACAAACATAACACTTAGTAACAGAAAGCGTAGCAACGCTTTCAAAGTAATAAATCGCTTTGCCTTTAGTTCATATTTTGACACTTAAAATCGTTCTTTTCTCGACTTCTCGAAGTGATTCCTCATCTAAAATATATCTTAAATTCTTCTTACGATATCTTGACTTGCTTTATAAACGAGGGTTTAGTTAGCAATGATTCTAGGATGACTTACTCTGTTTGAATATTTAGGTTCTAACCTTAATATAATATCCATGATATGTTATTAAGTAGAACTACCTCAAGTTATCTCTGGCCAATTCAGACATTTAGATTGCTCCAAACTCTCTATACTCACACAGATGAGGTTTCAGATAAAAAATCTAAAATGTCTCTATCAATTTCTCTCTCGTTCCTTGTAAAGAACGTCTATTTCGTTAACGCTTACTGTACGCATGCTCTTTGTACCTATGTGTCCCACAAGTGTTGACTGACAGTGGGGTAAAGTGTATAAATGAAAAGGTAATTACTAATACTTATAAGGAAGAAAGTGGGATGCCTTTTGATAATGACGTAACTTCGGAAATTAGTCGGAGAGCTATCGGTTATGACGTACTACACGGGGGGTTGAGTAACAGCTAGGGTTTGGGGGTTGGATAAAAATTAGGGTTTAGAGGGTCCCAAAGGAGCCTGAGAAATAATGACGTATGCATAAATAATGAGGTTAGGGTTAGGAGGTCCCAAAGGAGCCTGAGACATAATGACGTAATCAGATTAGGGTTAGACTGTCCCAAAGGAGCCTGAGAATGAATAATTAAAAATTGAATATTTAATGAGGCGGCATGCATACTAATTACTTCCGTGTCTGGATGGGGGGGGGGGGGGTATCACTACTTATGCACTTTAACATTTCTTTTTTGCAAAAATTTCATCTTCATGAACCTTTTTGCGCGTACAGTTATAATTTTGAAGATTTTCCAAACTTGACCGTGAGGAAAAAACAAACTGGGTCTAGTTTGTAGCTGACAGCGAGATTGAAAAGGGTTGCAAATATGACATCTTGATTTCTATTGGTGTGGCAGAAATGAAGTTGTATTTTTCCAAAAAGCAAAGCAGTACACAAGGTTTCTGACTAGGGTTAGAGTTCTTGTTGTGGCTAGGTTATCCAGAAGCTAAATGCTATATCTATCATTCTATCTAGAACGCTAAGCGTTTCCTCCACCACCGTACTCAGGCTATACTAAGGGCCTGTTCACACGAGGCGAGATATCTCGATATTAGTTCATTTTCATGTTTAAATACATGTGTCTGCCTTTCGGAATAGCTGCATGCAAGCGATCATTTCGGTAAAAATCGTTAAGATGAAGCAATTGAAATAGCTCAATCAATGACAATATTATTTACGATGCTTTGAATGGCCTGTGTCGCAAGTGGAAATAGCTCTTATTACGAGTTGTTGGTTTGACTCATGGCCACGAGTATCAGATTTCAGATTATAGTCTGGATGAGTTTAATAAACAAAAACGCGCTACATTAAAAATCTGATTGTTCGAAGAAATTTAGCTCTCGAATTGTATATCAAAATAAAGCGAAACATACGAAGGACAATCCTGTAATGAAATTATAACGAGGGGAGTAGACTAAATCGTAAAATATTGAAAACTGGAAGGGGTCATTGACTCGTATTCTTATTTCGGCTATATATCATTCCTTTTATAGTAAGCCAATTGACAAACCAAACTCGCTATATGCATTATGCAAATTGTCAAATAAAAAGCAGCAGCTCCGAACGTATTCGGAGGGCAAAACTGATATCCTTGGCATCAACCAAACGCAAAATAGTACGAAATCGTTTTGAACTCATCGAGCGAATAAATTAAATTTCAAAATCTTCTAAGATTAATTTCTGTAAGACTGTCACAAACACAATACAACGTATACAGCAGGAGATGCAATTATACTCCGTCGGCCTAACGACAGTTCATATATTATCCAAAAAGACGAAGGTAAAACGCAAAGTACCACGTCAATTGTACATACGGTGGCCATACATAGAAAGTTACCTACAAGATGCACGATGCATGCCTTATCAGGCAGACACAAAAAGTAAACCGTTCACATGAGACCAATATAACACGGAAGGATAGGGATAAGTCTGAGCGATAGGGTAACCCTAGGGGCAGAGGCATTCCGCCTCTGTCGGAACGCCTCCACCCGAGTTATCTCGAAGGTAGGGTCAACTTTTGTATAATTACGCATGCGTACATCAACGTAGCTTTACTGTTATCAGCGACAACTCGAGGATAAGCGTTCACATGAAGCTAGGGTTATCTCGGAAGACAGAGAAAACTTGGTATATATAGTTGCGTTTTATCATTTGAAAAAGAACAAACTTTGACCCTAACCCGCGATCGCGTTATCCCTACCGGCTACCCCGAGATATTACTCGGTCTCATGTGAACATGCTCTACATGTGACCTGTTACGCAGGCTAAATCTGTTTCACAGATTATGTTTTAGACTATTACTTACTTGGCAGGATACTAATAATTTGTTTCATCTCCTCCTCAAATCCGATCTGAAGTATTCGATCTGCTTCATCGATGATCAGACATTGGACATTTTTGAAGTTAAACCCATGAGTATTCTATGAAAATTATAATTTTTAATCAAAAAATTGTGAGTTTCTTTGTTTGGCAACAAATTAATATCAACCCGCTAATTTAGTCGTGTTTTTGAAGTAAAAAGACGTAATTTTTAGGTGAAGTTTACCATTTGACATGCTAACTTGTGTATTTGTTAATGTATTTTTACACAATGTTGTTTTTTTATACATTGGTTTGAGGGTGTTGATGTTTTTCTGTATAAAAATCCGCCAATTTCAACTCTTTTCGGCAGTTTAAAAAAACATGCCGCCATCTTGTTTTTTCTCTACTAGTAGGATATGAGCTGATAGCCTGGTAGTAGGGAACCAATCAGATTACGCAAAAGCTCATATCCGACAGCATGCTATATAATAAATATATATATACTATAAGTGGGCTTACCTCAAATGTTGATGGTCGCTACTGTCACTATCACGTGAAATTACAGTAGCGACCATCAACATTTGAGGTAAGCCCACTTATAGTATATTCGCTCTATCTTTACGGTATTGATCACTTTTCAACATTTCGCGAACAACACTTTGTTTGTTTGAATATATATATGTAATATATCATACACGAGGAGGCGTGTTTCATCAGGATATCCAAACACCGAGACGTTACTGATTTCCACCGACACGGTACTGATTTCCTTTGTGTTTTCTTCATGAATTATTAATGAGTTTTATATACATATTTAGTATAAATTTACAAGTTTATAATGTAAATCCTCGAATTTCATTGGCTATTGCAGGAGTTTATAATTGGTGATATAAACCTCTGGGATAAACCAATGAAAGTCATTCTTTTAAAAAAATTGACCAATGACAAAATGCGTAGTATAGCACGAACAGTGATCATTAGAGCCAGCGGTTGTTCTGTTAAGCAACAATGGCGCGGAAATTACAACGGAGTGGGCAAATGAAAGAAGAAATTGAACATGTAGGCGAAGCAATACGTTCTACAGAAAACAAAAACGGCTACAAAATGGTTAGAATGGAAATTATTAATGGTAAGATCGTTAAATTGTTTATCTGTGGTCGTTTAAAATGAAATAACTGCAAACAAAACACATTTCAAAATTACGCTAGCTGTTGACAAGATTTCGTGATGTAAACTATATGCTAAATTGAATGTTTCTTTCAACTTTTTGTCACTTTTACAAAACAAATGAGTGGATATATATTGTTTCAATATTGTACATGAAAATCCATGCTAAATTATGCAAGAAAACTTTTCTTTTCCATCAATTACTGTACGGGCCAAGGAGATGTCCGAAATGACTGTTGAACGTTTGTTGTTGGCTGTTAAAAAATGTATTAAACGAGCCTCAAAGAATATGTTATGGTCGAGAATTTATTTAACTTTTGTTGGTAAATTTATACTAAAACAATTAGACAAATCGCCCTCGTTTTCTATGAGCGATAGTCAACTGGGCTTCGCCTCGTCGACTATTCGCTCATAGAAAACTCGGGCTCGTTGTCTAATTGTTAAATATAAACTATTTCCAGATTTTGTCCCCCTTGCTTTTTCTACACGCGTGTAAAATGGACTCCACGCGTGTCGAGATTACCACCCTCACCGGGTTCCGAGCCTACGCCCGCGCTTGGGGATAAATTATAGTGTTGGTTAATTTTCTTCTATGGACATTCTCAGTAAGAAATTAGAGTGAATTTTCTCTTATTTCATGGTTGATCAATGTAGCGATTCATTACTCATCATTGAACACCCAGGAAGAAGAAATGAACAGCGAACAAGATAAATATACTACTCTAAAAGACTGACAGGCATACAAACAGACTGACAAACAAACGGACCGACCGACCGACGCAAGGAATGAGCGACCGACGCAAGGAATGGCGGACCGACCGACGGAAGAATGACCGATTGACGGCAGGAATGACCGATCGACGGCAGGAATGACCGATCGACGGCAGGAATGACCGACCGACGCAAGGAATGACCGACCGACCGAATGGCGGACCGACGGACGGATGGAATGACCGACAGACGGATGGAATGACCGACAGACGGAAGGAATGACCGACGGACGGAAGGAATGACCGACGGACGGATGGAATGACCGACGGACGGATGGAATGACCGACAGACGGAAGGAATGACCGACGGACGGAAGAAATGACCGACCGACCGGCCCGACCGACCCGACCGACTAAATGACCAACTCACTGAATGAATGACCGATCAATTGCATGACCGACCGATCGACTGACGAACCGACCAACCGACTGATTCAGTGACTGTGTGAAGAACGGACTGCCTGCCTGACGAACTATCCGAAAGATGAACCGTCCGTCTGACCCAGCGACTGTCTGTCTGCCTGTCGAAAGACTGAGTGTCTGACTAACTCACTACCCTACCAACCAACACTCCAACTGACTATCTTGCCTGCCACAGTGACAAACCGCTTGCCTGGCGTGTCATCCACAGTGACCGTGGTAAAATGTAGTGTAATTATATGAAAATACAAGATCACAACACATCAGAACTGTACCTGTAAATGATCCAAAAGTCTTCCTGGAGTGGCAACCAACAAGTTCACTCCTTTTTGAAGCTTTTCAGCTTCTGTTTTTCTGTTTGCACCTCCCATGATAATACCGTATGTGTGGTTATGATATTTGATTAAGTCAGTCACTACACCAAACGTTTGTAATGACAATTCTCTGGTTGGAGATATAATAATCACCCCAGTTCCTGGAGCAAAAAAAATAAGAGTAAAAATGACGGCAAGAATACTGGAATACAATCTCGTTCCCAGAGCCAAATATGCCCGGCCACGCGGGCAAATCAAATGGCTCTGGGACAATCCATTTGAAATACAGGAAAAAGTGTGTATTTTGGGGCATGCGCAGTTGGTATTTTTGTACCCAGACCCACCAAAACCTTCAACACGGCCGTTCAAATATTCTGCAAAATACATCGACATGTTGTGGCTGATTCTGGAATTTAATAGTAACAAATAGCAGTAGAAATGTTGTAAGAATGTAATGGTGGCTGGTTTGAGATGCGATAAAGTATTACTTGGCAGAAATTTCTGAATAAGAGACTGATAAATGGAAAATAATGCACCAGGCGTGAAAGTGATCGATGACCAGTTCATGACCTCCTGATGAAACCCAGTTTGAATTCTTGTTTATTCAAACTTATGAACACGAGAATATCGTATTGTTGTTCTGAATATTATTCGAATATTCGTAGACAGCTACAAGGTAAATTACAACGAAATCTGGAATTTTAAAAACTTATTTCATGTATATAGTACTGCTGATGTATGTCTTTCAAATTCAAATAAAACGTGACCTTGGTGGTATATTTGTCATTTGTTGATTTGCAACATTCAATTTTTTACATGTTTTAATCCACTTGTTTGTGTGTAATCGAAATAATCGACACTGTAGCTTTCTGAGGTTTAATCATTTATTAATTCATATCACATCTGTTTATACTGATCTATGTGATTGAAGATTCTAACACCAGTAGCTGAACCTCACCATGAACCAGCCATATTTGTACGGCCTGTTTATATTGCCCATTTGAGTATGGCGAAAAAATTCTATGCATAAACAAATAAAAAAGTGAGAGGTTCTTCTTTTACTTATTTTTAAGCATTTAAAGTACTTAACACCAAAGATGTGAGGGGCAGGTGGCACACTTGCTCACATTTAGCTAATATATGATTTATAATGATATTGGATTTTGGTGTCTAGTTCAGTTGTAAAATTTACTAAAGTTTGTGGAGCCCTTCATCAGAGTAAAACCAAAGGCACCACCTTTTTAACTTTATACCCAAAACACTGCTTAAATATATCAACTTAATTAAAAACATTACAATTATATGATTACTGGTATATATATACTGTAATAAAGCAGCTTCTGGTACAAAAAATACCCTTTAGACTTGGCATATTGTGCAGTCTGGTAGCTGACAAGGGTGTAACAATAGAGGGACTAGAGAGAGGGGGGGGGGGGGGTTCCTAAGCTCCTTTAGTAACTCTGAAAATGGGGCTAAAATACAACTGAAGCCTGGTTTCCATTTGGTCACTAGTGGTCATTGACAGATTTGCTGCTGGGATAGGATTTATTCTATCCCAGCCACTGCAAATGACCACTTGTGACCCACCAACGTCCAAATGTCAGTCATGATTAAAATTTCCAAGGGAAAGCACAATGCACCCCACCTTACTATTAATTTTGACAAATTAGGCTAACCCGAAGTATCTTCTGCCAAGCACTAGGTAGATAATGCTGGCATGCGTGTAGTCCCCATTTATAACAAGGGTGTCCATAGTTAGTAAGGCTCTCATTTGTACTGTATACTCTACTTATAAATTTACTTTTGGATGAAGTGCCAACTGAAGATATTTTAACCAAGCCTACATTATGTGCAGCCTAAGATGAGTAAAGTCATAGTCAGCAATAAATTATGAGTTTTAAGAAATCATTTTATTAAACTTTTCACCACCAGGTTAAGCTATTTAGAATTTTATGCTGGTTAAACATGCCAGATTATTTTATTCTACTGCAGAGGGAATGCATTAGCTGGTTGGGGTGGCCTTGCAAGCTCACATTGAATGGGTCAACTCACTGTTGCTTAGGTTTGCTGAGATTCCTTGTTAATCAGCTAATTAAGTTAGCTGGGTTATGGTCCAAATCAAAATGGCAAACACAGTAAATGTAATATTAATTTTATTGTGTAAACAACCAGAGTTAGTAGTGGAAAATTGTTCTCTCGAGGTGGGAATTCGTAACTTCTGCCTTTTAAATACATCCCGACTGCAGCTGTTCAGTACATAAAAAATAATACAGAGATTGTTGTTTGCAAAAGTAAAACTACAGTTGGTGACTGTACTATGAAAAGACCTTTGGCTGAACTGATTTTCAAAGTAATTTTCTTTAATTTAGAAAGCAGACTTTGGATATACAGTGTGTACTAAAACATTGACTGTAACCATCAATCACTGTCTGTTTATTATCAGGGATGCCAGGAGGGTCACAGGGGTGTAGGCCCAACTTTGTCATGAAGTGCCCTTTTTGCAACAGGAAAGTGCCCTTTTTATGTTAAAACATGTGCCTCAAATGTCCTTTTGAAGTCCTATCCCCTGAACAAAGTGCCCTTTTGATGCTGTGCCCCTCCAAGATCAAATTGCTTCCTACACCACTGGAAGGACAGCTTCCACTCTTGCCTTTCAGTGCTAGGAGGGGCAAGGGGGTTAACACTTAATATGGATATCACTTAAAACAAGATATTAAAAAGGAAAATATATGGGGTCACTACATAGACTGTGGGTATCTCCTTGTATTTAAAATATCATTAAATAGAAAAATAAGTTCACCATTTATTATTTTATTATCATATATTTTATTTATTAACATTTGTACCTAACTGATACTGAAGAAACAACATTAGGACTTCAAGGTCCCTTACAAGGTTGTTCTCCTAAGATTGAATTGTTGATTTTAAGGGGGGGGGGACCAGAGAACCTGGAAAAATCCTTGAAGCACAGGAGAGATCAATTACAATAACTCTACTCACACGAGTTCCAAGCTCAAGCCTGTGACAAGGTGTCCCACGTGGTCACACATCCAAGTACTATTAACCCCATCCAATCAAGCTTAACTTTGGATCACAGTGGTCAGGCAACTCTTCACCACCCATGCTTCCCATATGGTCACATAGGTATAGTACCAGTTTAAAACTGGTTGTAAAATGTATAAATCAGCAACTAATGCTTAACCCACATTGATATAATACTTCAAACCAATATTACTGGTAGATACATATATATTTTAGTGTGCCAGGTTCAAATTAAAAAAACAATGCACCTTGTAGTATATTGTACAGCTATAAGAATATTATGTCACACGTATAAAAAGTAATAAACACAGTGTCAACAGCCATAAGACAATATATTTTTTTGTTAAAATAAAGATACATACATGTTGATATAAACTTGATCAGTCACTCAGATAATTATGATTATTATATAGCATGCTATCGGATATGAGCTTTTGCGTAATCTGATTGGTTCCCTACTACCAGGATATCAGCTCATATCCTGCTAGTAGAGGAAAAAGAAGATGGCGGCATGTTTTTTTAAACTGCCGAAAAGAGTTGAAATTGACGGATTTTTATACAGAAAAACATCAACACCCTCTAACAAATGTGTAAAAAAACAACATTGTGTAAAAATACATTAACAAATACACAATTTAGCATGTCAAATGGTAAAATTCACCTAAAAATTACGTATTTTGACTTCAAAAACACGACTAAATTAGTGGGTCGATATTAATTTGTTGCCAAACAAAGAAACTCACGTTTAAAATCAAGCTTACAACACACATTTCGTAGGAGATCACCAGTAAAGATATTTTTTTGATTTAGATAAGCATTTGGAGTAGTAAAAAGCATGTTCTTTTTCAAAAACAACCAACTAAGTAATTTAGTTTCACTGCCGAAGGTGTTTCAGTTTCATTTTTGCATGAAATCAAAACTTTTTTCACGACAGCAACGCTAATATAAACAACCATAGCCACTGGAAAGGGAGAGGGCTGTGAAAGTGGGCGTGACTGAGATTTATGTTATTGTTCGCCAAATTCAAGATCACGTGACGTTGAACCTGCATGATTGAGCACTAAAAAGCAAGATTTTACATTAGAGCAGCGAGGCGCGTACCTACAAGTGCTACAACGAAGTTCTTCCGTGATGGTTTCAATATAAATTCCACTTCATTTGGACATTATATGCATAGATGGTCCCTCATGAAAACTCCCTTTGCAAAGAATGTTTAATAAAGTGCAGTAAATTCGAATAAACGATCAATGGTCGGACCGAACACGGTGAGAGCCGAGGTAAAATAATGATACAATACTGTTTTGCCAACAGTACAACTAAAACTAAAATTCGCTTTTGTCTTAATATGAATGGTTGTGCTAAATTATATGTCGTAAGTTGAGTTGCCTTCATTGAATATTAAATGCACTAAATGTCTGGTGTATTGCGTTTCATAAACAATAACTAAAGTATTAAGAAACATTGCCATCTGACAACAAAAGTGCAAAACTCCGATTTAATAATGGCACGGAGACGACAAATGCTTTTCGACTGCGTTGTTCCTTGGTTTTCTTTTATTAATAATTTGTAGCCATGCGGCGATTTATGATAATTTCAATTTATTCACACTATTTTTAATACTTACAATGAAAAATACAAAGTTTACATAGTGATACATAAATAAATCAGAGTTAAATATAAAACAAAATATTTTATGAAAGAATATACATATGTGAGAGTGTAATTAAAGTATAAAGCTTTCGAGTTTAATCACTGCCTTGACATATTAATAAGTTGGGGATCAGCAGAGGATGAAATATTAAGATCGTGTCGAAGTAAGAAAATAGACATTGTATAATACGAAAATGAAATTCAGATCAACCTTGGTGACTTAATATTTTTTACATTGAAACAGAAAGGGTTTTTAAATCACTGGGAATATTTTCCCAGATTTTTGTAGCTGAGAATCTTATAAATGTTTGTTTACAATAATTAGTCCGGCGGGGAGAAAATAGTTCGCGCTACGGCTAATTTGCTCACAATGCCAGAGTGAATTATTTGAGTGAGCCATGCATGAGTTAGCGCTTGATACGATTGTGTAATGTTCAAGGGATGATCATTTTAATGTCACGATAAAGTCCATCATGAAACCGAACGCCGATCATCTACACAACGATGCACCACCATATATATTTGTTTACACTTATTTGAGAAATGCGCGACTTAAAAACTCTCACGGTCCTGTTAAAACCAATCCGATCTTTTTGAGGTGATTTCTTTGTGCACACAATCATATTATTGAATAAACTAATATCTAAAATTAACGCAGAATCAATGTAAAATATAAAATTTGTCATAAAAATGACGGACTACAGTATACACTATACAGCACTGTCGCTGTCTTAAGTTCGTAGGTCGTCAAAAACCGAATTCCTACCGAATTTTGTTAACGAAATACAAGGGTACTCCTTTGGACTTGTAAATATCATGTTTCTTGTGGATTTTTAGAAGTCACCATAACCGACATCGTGCCGTTTAACGAAGAACAAGGTTATAATCTAATGTAAGAAATATGAAAGAATACACTGGCCATGCCGGTTCAAGATCACGTGACGCTCAGGCGTGAAATTTTTAACATCAAACCGGAAGTTCTATTGTTTCAGAGCGGAGTTTCACAGCCCTCTCCCTTTCCAGTGGCTATGAAACAACTGATCCACCTTTTGACTTCATAAAGGTACCTTTTAATCTTTTTTGTTGATCTGCTTAACACATTTTTTGCCTCTCGAGTAACATTTATACAACATTTCGAAGCTGTTTACCGAACAGCTCAGCGAGAAACTCTATGTGAATGCAATCAATGCATCATTACGCATGGCGGAAGTATTAGTTGCCTATGCCGGAAGTTTGTTGTTTCAAACATTTCGCTGTAATTTTGGTCTCTTGTACAGTGCTTGGCTATATAATAAAACAGTTATACCATTCGCTCTCGCCGTATACGAACTAATAGCCAACTCGGCGAAGCGCCTCGTTGGCTATGAGCTCATATACGACTCGAGCTCATGGTATAACTGTTAAATATTTGAGGTGATGTAGACAATTATTTATTATTCAAATAGCCATCATTTATACGTTCCAATGATACTTCTTGAAGTCAAATCCAGTGTCCATATGACGATATACCATAAATATTTAATTATTTTACATACAAGTACGGAAAACTATGAATTCTGAAAAGTGAACTCGTCACGAAGCACGGCCACGATGCATGGGCGACGATGAATCTGTTATCTGTCATACTTTAAACTCGAACCAGAGTTCCAAAAATACCACAAAGGCAAGTAAGTATTTCTTGTCTCCTTGAAATGACTATCGCAAATTAATAACTCTCAATTTCTCAGATTAAGTCCCAATAAACATGTTATTTCACTTCACTCTTTCTCGAAAACAACCACCATTACATGAAGACCGCGATGGGAGAATGGGTGTGAAATTATCAGCGCAGCGCAGTAGGCGTCAACGCGTTAAGCCAATCAGAGTCGATTTTCAAATGGATTGTCCCAGAACCATTCGCTTCCCGCGCGCGTATGGGTCTGGGTACGAGATTGACTTGAATACAGCAAGACTAAAACCTATAAACCCAAATACAATACAATATTACTGAGCGGCATGGATGGCACAAGCTGTTAGCGTGCTGCCTCTCATCACTGAAGTTAAGCCCGGTCGAATGGGTTAGTACTCCGATGGGTGACCACATTAGCTTCATGTGAGTAGAATTGCAACCTCGTACCCAGGGTCTTTTCAACCCGCAGGGCGAAGAAAAGACCCTGGTATATCATGGTCACGTGACTACCAAAATTTGGTTGTGACAAATTTTGTTTGGACAAGGGTGGGGTAGAGAGGATTTGAATCCAAGCTTCAAATCCTCTCTATCCCACCCCTATCCAAACAAAATTTGTCACAACCAGATTTTGGTAGTCACGTGACCATGATATAGACCTCTTTCATAATGACGACCAATTTAAATATTATTTTGTGTGCATCTCAAGAAGCCTTTCTGGCCTCGTTTGTGTGTCTGCAATTCAAAATAATCTTTGCTCCCTAACGAGGCTAGAAAGGTTAATTTAGATGCACATAAAAGAATATTTAAAGCGGTGGCCATTATGAAAGTGGTCTATACCATGTCGCGAGCCCACTGATCTCTACATAACTGGATTGCTCATATGGCCCAAAAGTGAAGCCACCGGAGATGACGAATTTGGAGTATCAAGAATGGCCGGGCCACGGATAATTGGTACATTTTCGTAGCACGAAAAGAGACGAAACAGCCACATTAAAAAATGTCTGCTATTGGTATCTAACAAAAAAAAAACCACTGTAAAAGGCTTACAAGCTAATTTTATGCATTTGTTGGTATTATTAAGCAGTAAAAAGTGTTATTTCGTAGATTTTTACTCTGCCGGTGGTAATCGATAAACTTGGCTATATTACAAAACTCGTAGAAAACCAACGAAAACAGTCAATAACTTCATTACAAAACTATTTAAATATACCTTTGGTATTAAAGCAGAAGTCTTTACAAAGCCTTGAAGTATGTAGTTGACAATTTCGGACTGTATTTGCTTGTATTTTCCTTCTGTTTTCCAATGGTATTACAGTGGTAACAGTAAATTGCCATCAGACAATTGTTTTACGGATTTTCCGACTGGGGGATTCCCCTGGTAAACTATTACTACTCTTAACCCGCAAGGTACACTGCCTTCAAAATATTTACTGTTGACCATAAAGGATGAGCAACCAGTTATATAGAGATCATTGATCGAGCCACCTTAAAGACTTACCATTTCTTGGTTTGAATTGAAGTTTTGATAGCAACTCAATGGCTGGAATCAAGAATGCTAATGTTTTTCCACTGCCAGTCTTGGCAGCACCCAGAAGATCTCTAAATAAAATGATCATATAATTTACCTAATAATATACATGAAAAAAATTTCTCAACTCTGATTGGCTAAGAAGAGTGCAATCTTAACCCATTGCTGCCTAGGCTGTCTGAGAGTTCTCCCTTTGTTGAGTAAAATAATCTGGTGTTAGAGTAAAACCAATAAAGGGGCCGTTTTTGCCGGCCTAGCTCAGGCAGGAATGGGTTAATCACTTGTTAACCCATTGTTGCCTAGGATATCTGAGGGTTCTTCTTTTGGATCTTGGTCATAGTCCATACTGATGGAGATATCAGAGATATGCTCTGGAAACTCGGCAAACTTCAAAGTGGTTAACAAATGAGCTGTGGTTTATGTTGAACCGTACCTTACACAGTGCACATCCTTTGTTTTAGGTTTATTAATATTTAAATAGCACGGTTGAGTAATAGAAATGAAACGTTGCTACTGGATAATTATTTCATTATACTAAAATACAATGGGTTTGGTGACCGTTAAAGGCGAACAAAAAGATAGAACAAAGACTTTAGCTGAGTTTCCAGACCATATTTTCAATGACTGTGCTCCGATGAGTAAAATATTCTAAGGATTTAGGGTGAAGGAAAATTCGAGTGTAGAATATAAACATTTTAAGACCAAACCGGGACCAGTTGCGAAAAATGCAACTACACAGGCCTTCCGGCAGGAATTGAAGCCACGACCTTGCGATTCTAGTGCAATGCTCTGACAACTGAGCCACGGAGGGCGTTTGCCGAGAGCTTGATCGCGAGTTCTGTATATATAATGTGGTAATGTCAGGAGAGAATTGGGTATATTATAAGTGAAATGCCCAATATTACTTATAATATACCCAATTCTCTCCTGGCATTACCACCTTATTAGGGACCTTAAGATCTACGACGGCAACTTCGAGGACGACGTCCTTCAAACAAAAGCATTCTTCGTGCAAAACAAAGATAATGAATAATTTCTAGTCCCAAGTGAAATCTGAACGCCGTCCTCGCTCTATATACAACGCCACTCAGAGCATTTTCACGTCTTCAGGACGACGTTGACTTGTGGGGTGATGAGAACTGTTGGCTGAGATTGCCTTAACACAGACGCTGCAACCGTTTTAAAACTTTGAAAGTTATAAAACAAGCTTCAAGTATTGAATACAGTAGTCAGTTAACCGTGACTTCTTTTTAATGCTAAAATTTGAATTGCTTTTTAACCGCCGTCGTCGTCCTAGCATCTTAAGGTCTCTATTATCTATACAGAACTCGCGATCAAGCTCTCGGCAACGCCCTCCGTGCCTCAGTGGTCAGAGCATTGCACTACAATCGCAAGGTCGTGGGTTCAATTCCTGCCGGAAGGCCTGTGTATAGTTGCATTTTTCGCAACTGGTCCCGGTTTGGTCTTAAAATGTATATATTCTACACTCGAATTTTCCTTTACCCTAAATCCTTAGAACATGCTATGTAATCGAGTGAAATGCCTAATGTCACTGATGAGTAAAATAACCTGGTGTTAGACAAAGTAAAAAGATAAAGAAGCCGTTTTTGCCTCGGTCAGGCAGAAATAGGTTAATCACTTGTTAGCCCATTGCTGCCTAACATGTCTGAGGGTTCTTCCTTTAGTGAGTAAAACTGTCTGACAATATTATACAGAGTAAAAAACGAATAAAGAAGCCGTTTTTGGCCTCCTAAGACAGGAAGGGAGTGTCACTAAAGTGAAAAATTCATTTGCATTGTTTTTGTTTTAATGAACAGAGGAGCATGACAGGAGCATTCACTGAAAATTTCAAGAGAATCTGGTGTATAGTTCTCGAGTTATGAACTTTCAAAGTTTCAGGCCATGGCAAGTTCATTTTTGGAGAAATTTGGGCTTCCTGATAACAATGCTTTATGACTTAGTACGCTAATACATCATTGATGCTGAAGATTCATTGTTCTTATGCATAGTTGTCCATTTGTTTACATCATCATAAGGCATTGTGACTGAAAGCCCAAATTTTCTCCAAATGCTCGTACAATGTTTCCCGGTTCATTAAACAACACAAATGCAAACCTTCATGTAATAACCCCTTTAAAACCAACAATAAACATTCTCTCATTTCTTTTTTTTTTTCATTTTCTTAACTTAAAGTGCCTATGATATAAAAAATAGGTTTGTCTTATTTAAAAGAACACTTAAAGGAGTAGTGTCACCATTTGCGCTTCTTTTTTGCGCACATAGAAATAACTTCGGAAAATGTTGGAAATAGATCTAAATTGGGCAAGAAACCAGAGAAATGAATCAAATGATATTTACCTTCTACGGTATTCCAATGAGAGCAGATGGTCGCTATGGCTACATGAACAATATCCAGCTACGATTTTAGCATCTTTCCATGACTCAAGTATAGTCAGTGATAAGTAAATACCTTTGTGCTGACTATTCCAGGCTTTCTGTGAACTATATGATCCCTCGTATTTTCTCTTTCAGCCTGAATTATCGCGTCTTCCACCATACGCTGCGCCAAGTGCGGCCGCCATCTTGGATCAACAAACTTGAAAGCCTACAGACTGTAGTTTTTCAAGTTGGCGCGTGATTATTGCGTGGGCTTTGCGAGTGACACTGCTCCTTTAAAATGACAAAGTAACATCTTTAGCAGTTTTTCGTTTCCTAGCTTGCTTCGTTGTTGAGATATTTCAGTTTGTTTGATATATAAAATTATAAATGTCGCTATTATCAAACCAAATTGATTTGAAGAAAGCGTGTGCTTGTGTTTTCCACAACACCAAACATACAGAATTTCAAGTGATTTCGTTTGATTTCGTCATTATGCACATATACGTCACAACATTGTAACATTTGCAATATCAAATAAACTGAAATATCTCAACGAAGCAAGGAAACCAAAAACTGCAAAAGATGTTACTTTGTCATTTTGAGTGTTCTTTCAAATAAGACAAATTTAATTTTCGTTTTATAGGCACGTTAATCATACTGTACCTGCCATTCAGTAATGGAATTATACTCTTGTGTTGGATTTCAGTCATATTAGTAAAACCCATATCAGAAATAGCTTTTAATGTTTTCTCTGATACACATTCTTTCAAGGAATCAAATGACGTGTCATCACTGCCTGACAATTCTAGAAATTAAATTAAAAGTAGTAAGAAAAATACAGTGGCTTCATACGAGCTAGAGACACGTTTGCTATTGCGGTGCGCTGACGAGTAGCCGCTGAGCGGCTGGCTCGTTACGTAGCTTTATATTCTGGGTGTCACATTTTTGTCACAACCGCGGTTACACAGAAACGTGGGCTCTGGGGAGGAGAATACAAGGGATGTTTTTGACGGCAAGGATTTCGGCGGCTTTTTTACGACATCGTGTCTGTGAAGAAAACCACTGACCAATGATCTGGTGTTGCCCTGAAGTGCTAGCGGATAGCTCGTCAGTCAGCTTTATAATTTTGCTTGTAAGTTTGTGCAGAATTGTTAGCCACAGCCACACAAACGTCATGGGCTCTGGCATTGTCGCATTGAGAATAAAAGTGATGTTTATGACGCGAGGGATTTTGGCGGCTTTTTCACGATCTATGAATATAAGCGACGGTTTTGACGCCAAACAGGGCTCTTTAGCACTTTGTCCGGTTATTAATAGATTTCTTGCTGGAGTTTACAGTTCACAGAAGGCAGGGCGCGAAATAACGGCAGGAAGGTCACCGGTCAGGTGACCGGCCAAACCAATTTTTGCTCGGACATTCCGCATTTCTGGACGGTCAAACTATTTAGCTAAACTAAAGCTGTAATCGGTAATATTCTTTCATGTAAAGTGCCTTGGAGTGGCTTTCTGATTATGCCTATAACCGTCGCTTTAAGATTTACAAAGTATACAAGACGAAAAATGTGCGAAACGGTCACGGTAAGTCGTAACTGGAAAATACGAAGACGACAGACTAGTAAGTGGTGCGAGATGAAAACGAAATTCTTGTTAGTGGTATCGTCATGTCTGACGTGTCAACACAAATAGAAAGTCATTATTGTTAGCTCTCATAAAGTGTACCCAAAGACTGAAATGAAGTAACTAAAGCAGCTTCCCGCGACGCTAACCGTCAATATATTCAAACAGGTCAACTTTGTGTACGTGAACAGAAGTGAACGTACTATAACTAAATTTTAATCGTAATGATGATTTCTTTGTCCCTTAGTTTCTTACTGGCATTGTATCAATAAGTCAGTCTTATTAGTGATCGATAGCATATGTCATCACTTTAGTTTACTTTGCATAAGGTATACTTTAGTATACTAGTAAGGTATACTATAGTATACTATAAGTAATTTAACTATAATGATAATAAATATACACCTGATCAGCTTACATAAACATTAACAGTGAACAATTCAATTTTAAAAGTAAACACTACGCTATAATCTTGGCACAGTCTCTATTTATTGTTTCGAACACTATCTTGAACTGATCTCCACCTCGCTTGGTGATCAACTACTCTCCTCATCTTCCTCAGATTCTGCACTCTCTTCCGTAGATGAATCGTCAATCAACACTTTTCTCTTTTTGGAAGAATCTTTGCGCTTGTACTTTTTGCGTCGTTTCTGGCGAGGTCGACGTGTGGTAATATCCGCCCACAAGTGGATAGCTGACGTGGGGTCGTATTCTTCAAACTTTGGGCCCTCCATATACTTATTCTGATCAGGCTGTTTAGAGTACTCTCGCCGAGTGTTGCGCGGGAATCTGTTTTGATACGATTCATCAACGAAAACAACCTTTCAACCTTCGCATTGGAGATGGGGATTGAGAACAATAGTTCCGCCAAGAGCAATACCATGCTCCAACCTTCGCTCCGACTTGAATCAAAGATTCGTCTCCATACACGTAAGCAAGGTGTTGTTGAGGGGCTGAGATAGCGTGTTGTGTATTCGATTACACTGTGCCACTGCTCCAGCAAATCACGTAAAGACCCATCTAAGCCAGCATTTGAAAGGGGTTTCTGGAAGTGGTTATAGAGTTCTGTCACGCATTCATCTGCGAATAGAAGATCCTTTTCGCCTTCTTCATCCATTCTTTCCCACCCTTCAGTATTCAAAACGGTACAAGCAAAGATGACCAGTCTGTTCTCTGCAACCTCCAACCTTGCTTCCACGGCTTGCTTGACTTTGGCCAATAGTACATTCTTCAATTTTCTTGCAGACTCTTTTGCATTTTCGAAGGACTTCAGGACCACATTCTGGTACGAAAATGCTTCATTTGACTCTTCGACTTTGTCAAGAAAGCGTGAAACGGTCGGAAGATCTTCAAATTTTTTCTTCTCGATGCGTATAAACTGCTTTTTAGCTGTTTCCAGTCGCGACAGTGAGGAAACTGTATCAATATCTTCGTCTTGGAATGCTAGCGACAACACCTTTGCAGGGCTGAGGATTTCGATGAAGAGACATGCCAGGAGCGGTATTCGTGCCTGCTGCCACTTATTTAACCACCCTTTGAATTTCTGGCGATCAGCAGCTTTGAAGGACATATCTTCTGACATGTTTTGTAGGTGCTGCAGATAAATACCATATTTATCAACGAGAAGTTGTAATGCGTTGATTTTGTGCGTTATCCAACGGGTGCCTGCGAATAGATACGCGTACAAATATATATATATATATATATATATATATATATAAATGAATAAACAAATGAATGAACAAATAAATAAAGAAGTAAATAATGAAATCCATGAATAAATGAACTTACCAGATGCTCGTTTTGGTCGGACCCCTCCTTCTTCAAATTCAAACGCGTCGCGATAAATGCCATGTAGTTCACGCAGCTGTCTCAGTTTCTTGGAGGAATTCTCGTAGAGGTAATAGAGACGTAACAGCACCTGATCGACGTCATCAAAAGAAGTACCCTGTAACGCATCTTTGAGAGCAAGCTCGAGTCTATGGGCCACACACCAGACATAAATCACCCACGGATGGTTATTTCTGAGGATGCTGATAACTCCATTTTTATCCCCTCGGTTTACACTAGCACCGTCCGCAGCGAAACCTATTAATTTCTTATCAAAGGTTTCATCATCGATGTCGATGTTCTTAAAACTGCTTTTTATAGCGCCTAAAATCCCAGCGGCATTACCGTGTTTTAAATCCGCCAAGTTAAGGAATGATGTTACTACTTGAACTGTATCTCGGCCAGGTGGTTTTTTGTCTAAATGCTGCACAAAGACAGCTTCCTTTTCAGTTGTAGACGCGTCCTCTGAGCCATCCGTCAAGACACTGAAAAAGTTTACATTTAGTAACTTCTTCTGAAGATTCTTTCCCAAATCCTCGCCTATGTGATTAATAAAAACGTTACAGCTCTTATCACTGCGATAGGAGTTGCCAATCTCAACGCCATGCTTTTCTTCCAGCTTTAAAAGTTTGGGAAACTTTTTCAACGGAAGTTCTTCTTTTGCAATGAAGTATGCGACTTCGAATTTTGTTCTTGTCTTGGCAAGATCACTGGCTTGCATGTTGGCAATACCAAGCGCAATGTTTTGTTGTCCGGGAGTACTTTTTACTATAAACTCTGCTCTGTCCTTGGCACTTAGTCCCTTCTCACTTAAATACAGGTCCATTGCTTTCTTATGAGGTTCTCCGCGTGCATGGTCTTCCGCATTGCTTAACCGGAGGTTTGTAGAACCTGTGAACGCCCAAGCAGTGGAAAAGTTTTTCATTCCTTTCAAACGGTCGGCGTAGGTTTTGCAAACGGAACAATTCAAGCTAGTTACGCAATCGGCATTGTCTGCGTTCAGTACAAGCCAGTCACTCGCCATGTATGTTGCCAAGGATGTTGTTTTCCATCGATTAGCTGCTGCTGCTGTTAAATTTCGTGATTTCTTGGTCGTAAGTGTTCTTTGTCCTGATGTTGACTCAGACTGCGGAGATTCTTTTGTCAAAGTCCCTGAGTTGGTATCAGCTAGCGCTGACTCTTTATTTCCCGATGGAGTTTTGTCATTCTTGATAAAAAAGGAGGACAGCGTGGATTGTCGAGGTTTGTTTAAGACCTGAGGTTCAGAAAACGGTCGTTTTTTGCTGCTGCTTGTCTGACATTCATCACATTTTCCAACGAAATAGCTCTGCTCGCAATAACCAGGCGTTTTCTCAGAGCAAGCCACTGAACACACATTGCAAATTGGAATTTTGCACCCTATGCAGCGATATTTAATGTTTTTTCGATGACATTTAATACATTCCATATTGATAAGTGTATAAAAACAATAAACATTTTTTCGTCCAACACGCTTGGCGAAAATGCACAATATGCGATACGCAATGTCCAGCGGTCTTTCTGGTAAAGTATCCAAAACGTTCAGATAACATGAAGTACGCCAACTAAAACTTTCAAAATGGCGGGTCAACGAGTATACAGTGTTCGAAGTTTTCGAAGTGATATCGAGCTGTGAAGGTGGAAATTCTGTTGAGAATGATGAGACAAAGAAGACAAGGAATATTCTTAACCTCCCTGGTCGGAAAATTAGTTTTGGACTGAAAGTTTTGTGGCCGATTTCGGCCAAAATGGCCGGTCAAAATGACCGGTCACGCGAAAGTTTGGCCGGACAAATGCTCGTTTTGGCCGGACATTGTCCGTTGACCGGCCGTTATTTCGCGCCCTGGAAGGTGATTCTTCAGAAATTTTACGTCAATAAACTTGCATGTAAGAAAAATTAATGGTTCGTTTTTGCGAATGAACGTCCAGCTTATAACGAACTTTTAAAATATGTACATATGGTAAAGAACACTAATCATATTACAGATCAATTATCACCTTAAGTGATGTCACGGGAAATCATGCTACAAAGTTTTTAAGTAGGAATTTTTAAGATTTAAGATTTAGCCCGTTTTAAAATTTTCCAGTGTATAGAGAAATTAGTGTTATTATATTTAAGTTCCCAGACGTGTTTACTTAATTCCGTAGAGTTTTGCTTGTCAAGGCTTTTAAATGAAGCTTTGTGATTGGTGTATCGCGTTTTGAATGTGTTCTCCGTCAGTCCAACATATGTTTGTGTCGGCCGGTTGTCGTACGTTTTCACCGTGGCTTGGTAGATTACAGAGTTTACAAGACAATTGCCAGACATTGGGCATTCATTTGACTTTCGACAGTTGCAATTTTTTTCGTTGGCGGTTTCAGAGACAATTTTGATTTATTATGTCCGTCGATGTTTTGTTTTAGATTGCTCATGCAACTGTAGCTAATCTTGACGGTATTGCGATTAAAGATCTCGTCAACGCTTCTTAAGAATATCTGACCAATGTTTGTCGCAACATTTTTGCTAAACGGTGGGTTATACCAAATTGTATTTCGTTTCCGTCTTCTTGAATGGTTGGTAGTTTGAGACGGCAAAGGGTGTTGAAACTTCAATTGATGCTGGTATCCACTTTCTGTAAGGGCTTTTTGGTATAACGGCGCCGCTCGCTGAAACGATTCCTCATCAGAAGAAATTTCGGAAAGGCGCTGATTGATTCCGGTTGGTATGTTGTCTAGTATCCTAGGTGGGTGGTCAACCTCGTACCCAGGTTCTTACCTCCGCTCCCCCGCCCCCGCCCACCGCTGCGGAAAGACCCTGGTACACGCTGGTCACGTGCTTCCCAAAATATGGGCAGTACAAAATAAATTTAGTGTGGGTAGGGTGGTACAAAAAACTTTCTCGATTTACCGACCGGAGTAGCGTTTATACAAAACGGAAAACATCTGGCTACAATCAGTGACAAATAAACGTGGGACACGTTAACTAACAGCCCATACTATTATAAAATAGTATAAATTAAAGCGTTTAACCCCCCTCCCCCCTTTCAATGTTGCAGTGATTCAAGGAGAAATCCGCAACAATGGTACGGTGACATGGAGAACATCTTTTTGCACATTCAACATTGAATAGGGGGGGAGGGGGCGCAATCATTATTTGCAGTGCAAATGTCCCAATAATTGTGTCACTGATTGTCTGAAAACTACTTATTATTAATTGCCTAATTATTTTAAGTATAACTACAAAAGTACAAAAGATTATTTTTTGAAAAATGACAGGACACGTATATGATAATATGTGCATCAATTAAAATATATTTTTTCCAAAACTAATTAAATGACGTCAATAATAGCGTATTTTTTCATAAATATGGCTCATAACAAGTTTTTGACAGCAGAACAGCGAGCTTTAGCAGTGCTTTTGAGACATGAATTCAAGTATTCTTACCGAACAATTGCTATAAAAACAAAAATATGGCTCATAACAAGTTTTTGTGACAAAATTACTTTACGTCTAGACAAAACAATCGCTAGTATGCCAAACAGAATAAAAGAAGTCCTTCAAACAAAGGGACGACGTACCAGATACTAATATAAAAATCCGTCTTACTCATCATTAATAAACACTTTCTTTCTCATATGACATGTTGTTTGTTGGATTTGTACGCTTAAACTGCTGTCCGCCGTTGTTTTTCTAAGGTGTAGCAGGCTGAACTCATGAAATTGTTAAATATGAAAGCAAGCCATATGTTTCAGTTACAAGGTATCACACATGCAATCACACACAGACGTTTTCATTGAAGAACTTCAATAGCATTATAATTAATTGAAGGAATAGTTACATAATATAGTTTGCGTCCTTCTCAGGTTACACAACGTTAAAATTTTAGGAACAGCTTTTCTACAAGAATAGCAAAGAAATGAAGAATTTCAGTTCACTGACTACTTTATGCATGCAAATAACAAAGTATTTATCTTCAAATCGCTACAAGTAACCACAAGTAACCACAAGTTACCACAAGTAACCACCGATGAAATAAAAATAAGTAATGATAATCTATTTTATATATTTTGCCATGGTTACTTGTGGTGACTTGTGGTTACTTGTTCTAACTTCTTTATGCTTGAATTTCGACCATGGTTACTTGTGCCAAAATGGTAGAAGACTATTTGTAAAACCTTGTTCGTCCGTCAGTTTAGTAGTATTGGTCCTTTGAATGTTTCTAACCAAGGATTAAACTAGCGAAGCACGCTGAACAAGGTGCGACTTCCTTTTGTTCTGCTTGCGGGATCTGTCTGTTGAAATTAAACACTTTCCATCTCACTGCCATCATCTCCGTTTCTCTCTCGTCAACGCTGCCGCCTTTGACAAATACGAGTTGGTGCTTGCTTGTGCTGAAGATTGGAACCACTAGAAAAAGACATGACAGCTGCTTCAGCAAAGGACATTCGCGTAGGAAATTTCTCGGTGTCCGCTTGGCTATAAGTAATGAGACAAACCTTTCGAATTTCACGCGAACCCAGCTCGCCTTGGTCAGCTGAGGAACAGTCGCTTTCGTAGTTGGATATCAGATCCATTTGGCCAAATAAAAATTAATGTGATAGTTACAGTAATAGCGAGATATCAAGACAACCGAACGAGATGGCGTACGCAAACTCTTCACTGACGAGTGTAACCTTATCCTTTACTCAGCCCAGGCCTCTATATTTTTGACATTTATAACGGCATCACAATTCACAATGTAGGTGGAAAGATGTGACACATTCAATTACAACACATACTTTCATTTCTGTGGTGGTTAACGTTTTCAAAAGCAATAAATACATGAGAGTGTAGTTACGTTTGTAAGAGGTGCTTGCGTTTCACTGAAAAAACTGTTTAGGAAATGCCGTTTTTTTTAAATAATTTCCTTACAAAAAATACAGCATTAGAAATTCTTGTCAGCAAATGTCATTCTGCAGTTCGAAAATGTCACAGCAAGTCATTTATTACTAAAAAATAGTATCGTGTCAAGTAAAAACCTTTAAATTGTGACAACTTTCGTAACAAGTAGCCCTTTTTTTAGTTCAGACAGTCTGAAAACTACTTATTATTAATTGCCTAATTATTTTAAGTATAACTACAAAAGTACAAAAGATTATTTTTTGAAAAATGACAGGACACGTATATGATAATATGTGCATCAATTAAAATATATTTTTTCCAAAACTAATTAAATGACGTCAATAATAGCGTATTTTTTCATAAATATGGCTCATAACAAGTTTTTGACAGCAGAACAGCGAGCTTTAGCAGTGCTTTTGAGACATGAATTCAAGTATTCTTACCGAACAATTGCTATAAAAACAAAAATATGGCTCATAACAAGTTTTTGTGACAAAATTACTTTACGTCTAGACAAAACAATCGCTAGTATGCCAAACAGAATAAAAGAAGTCCTTCAAACAAAGGGACGACGTACCAGATACTAATATAAAAATCCGTCTTACTCATCATTAATAAACACTTTCTTTCTCATATGACATGTTGTTTGTTGGATTTGTACGCTTAAACTGCTGTCCGCCGTTGTTTTTCTAAGGTGTAGCAGGCTGAACTCATGAAATTGTTAAATATGAAAGCAAGCCATATGTTTCAGTTACAAGGTATCACACATGCAATCACACACAGACGTTTTCATTGAAGAACTTCAATAGCATTATAATTAATTGAAGGAATAGTTACATAATATAGTTTGCGTCCTTCTCAGGTTACACAACGTTAAAATTTTAGGAACAGCTTTTCTACAAGAATAGCAAAGAAATGAAAAATTTCAGTTCACTGACTACTTTATGCATGCAAATAACAAAGTATTTATCTTCAAATCGCTACAAGTAACCACAAGTAACCACAAGTAACCACCGATGAAATAAAAATAAGTAATGATAATCTATTTTATATATTTTGCCATGGTTACTTGTGGTGACTTGTGGTTACTTGTTCTAACTTCTTTATGCTTGAATTTCGACCATGGTTACTTGTGCCAAAATGGTAGAAGACTATTTGTAAAACCTTGTTCGTCCGTCAGTTTAGTAGTATTGGTCCTTTGAATGTTTCTAACCAAGGATTAAACTAGCGAAGCACGCTGAACAAGGTGCGACTTCCTTTTGTTCTGCTTGCGGGATCTGTCTGTTGAAATTAAACACTTTCCATCTCACTGCCATCATCTCCGTTTCTCTCTCGTCAACGCTGCCGCCTTTGACAAATACGAGTTGGTGCTTGCTTGTGCTGAAGATTGGAACCACTAGAAAAAGACATGACAGCTGCTTCAGCAAAGGACATTCGCGTAGGAAATTTCTCGGTGTCCGCTTGGCTATAAGTAATGAGACAAACCTTTCGAATTTCACGCGAACCCAGCTCGCCTTGGTCAGCTGAGGAACAGTCGCTTTCGTAGTTGGATATCAGATCCATTTGGCCAAATAAAAATTAATGTGATAGTTACAGTAATAGCGAGATATCAAGACAACCGAACGAGATGGCGTACGCAAACTCTTCACTGACGAGTGTAACCTTATCCTTTACTCAGCCCAGGCCTCTATATTTTTGACATTTATAACGGCATCACAATTCACAATGTAGGTGGAAAGATGTGACACATTCAATTACAACACATACTTTCATTTCTGTGGTGGTTAACGTTTTCAAAAGCAATAAATACATGAGAGTGTAGTTACGTTTGTAAGAGGTGCTTGCGTTTCACTGAAAAACTGTTTAGGAAATGCCGTTTTTTTAAATAATTTCCTTACAAAAAATACAGCATTAGAAATTCTTGTCAGCAAATGTCATTCTGCAGTTCGAAAATGTCACAGCAAGTCATTTATTACTAAAAAATAGTATCGTGTCAAGTAAAAACCTTTAAATTGTGACAACTTTCGTAACAAGTAGCCCTTTTTTTAGTTCAGACAATCAGTGACAAATAAACGTGGGACACGTTAACTAACAGCCCATACTATTATAAAATAGTATAAATTAAAGCGTTTAACCCCCCTCCCCCCTTTCAATGTTGCAGTGATTCAAGGAGAAATCCGCAACAATGGTACGGTGACATGGAGAACATCTTTTTGCACATTCAACATTGAATAGGGGGGGAGGGGGCGCAATCATTATTTGCAGTGCAAATGTCCCAATAATTGTGTCACTGATTGTCTGAAAACTACTTATTATTAATTGCCTAATTATTTTAAGTATAACTACAAAAGTACAAAAGATTATTTTTTGAAAAATGACAGGACACGTATATGATAATATGTGCATCAATTAAAATATATTTTTTCCAAAACTAATTAAATGACGTCAATAATAGCGTATTTTTTCATAAATATGGCTCATAACAAGTTTTTGACAGCAGAACAGCGAGCTTTAGCAGTGCTTTTGAGACATGAATTCAAGTATTCTTACCGAACAATTGCTATAAAAACAAAAATATGGCTCATAACAAGTTTTTGTGACAAAATTACTTTACGTCTAGACAAAACAATCGCTAGTATGCCAAACAGAATAAAAGAAGTCCTTCAAACAAAGGGACGACGTACCAGATACTAATATAAAAATCCGTCTTACTCATCATTAATAAACACTTTCTTTCTCATATGACATGTTGTTTGTTGGATTTGTACGCTTAAACTGCTGTCCGCCGTTGTTTTTCTAAGGTGTAGCAGGCTGAACTCATGAAATTGTTAAATATGAAAGCAAGCCATATGTTTCAGTTACAAGGTATCACACATGCAATCACACACAGACGTTTTCATTGAAGAACTTCAATAGCATTATAATTAATTGAAGGAATAGTTACATAATATAGTTTGCGTCCTTCTCAGGTTACACAACGTTAAAATTTTAGGAACAGCTTTTCTACAAGAATAGCAAAGAAATGAAGAATTTCAGTTCACTGACTACTTTATGCATGCAAATAACAAAGTATTTATCTTCAAATCGCTACAAGTAACCACAAGTAACCACAAGTTACCACAAGTAACCACCGATGAAATAAAAATAAGTAATGATAATCTATTTTATATATTTTGCCATGGTTACTTGTGGTGACTTGTGGTTACTTGTTCTAACTTCTTTATGCTTGAATTTCGACCATGGTTACTTGTGCCAAAATGGTAGAAGACTATTTGTAAAACCTTGTTCGTCCGTCAGTTTAGTAGTATTGGTCCTTTGAATGTTTCTAACCAAGGATTAAACTAGCGAAGCACGCTGAACAAGGTGCGACTTCCTTTTGTTCTGCTTGCGGGATCTGTCTGTTGAAATTAAACACTTTCCATCTCACTGCCATCATCTCCGTTTCTCTCTCGTCAACGCTGCCGCCTTTGACAAATACGAGTTGGTGCTTGCTTGTGCTGAAGATTGGAACCACTAGAAAAAGACATGACAGCTGCTTCAGCAAAGGACATTCGCGTAGGAAATTTCTCGGTGTCCGCTTGGCTATAAGTAATGAGACAAACCTTTCGAATTTCACGCGAACCCAGCTCGCCTTGGTCAGCTGAGGAACAGTCGCTTTCGTAGTTGGATATCAGATCCATTTGGCCAAATAAAAATTAATGTGATAGTTACAGTAATAGCGAGATATCAAGACAACCGAACGAGATGGCGTACGCAAACTCTTCACTGACGAGTGTAACCTTATCCTTTACTCAGCCCAGGCCTCTATATTTTTGACATTTATAACGGCATCACAATTCACAATGTAGGTGGAAAGATGTGACACATTCAATTACAACACATACTTTCATTTCTGTGGTGGTTAACGTTTTCAAAAGCAATAAATACATGAGAGTGTAGTTACGTTTGTAAGAGGTGCTTGCGTTTCACTGAAAAACTGTTTAGGAAATGCCGTTTTTTTAAATAATTTCCTTACAAAAAATACAGCATTAGAAATTCTTGTCAGCAAATGTCATTCTGCAGTTCGAAAATGTCACAGCAAGTCATTTATTACTAAAAAATAGTATCGTGTCAAGTAAAAACCTTTAAATTGTGACAACTTTCGTAACAAGTAGCCCTTTTTTTAGTTCAGACAGTCTGAAAACTACTTATTATTAATTGCCTAATTATTTTAAGTATAACTACAAAAGTACAAAAGATTATTTTTTGAAAAATGACAGGACACGTATATGATAATATGTGCATCAATTAAAATATATTTTTTCCAAAACTAATTAAATGACGTCAATAATAGCGTATTTTTTCATAAATATGGCTCATAACAAGTTTTTGACAGCAGAACAGCGAGCTTTAGCAGTGCTTTTGAGACATGAATTCAAGTATTCTTACCGAACAATTGCTATAAAAAACAAAAATATGGCTCATAACAAGTTTTTGTGACAAAATTACTTTACGTCTAGACAAAACAATCGCTAGTATGCCAAACAGAATAAAAGAAGTCCTTCAAACAAAGGGACGACGTACCAGATACTAATATAAAAATCCGTCTTACTCATCATTAATAAACACTTTCTTTCTCATATGACATGTTGTTTGTTGGATTTGTACGCTTAAACTGCTGTCCGCCGTTGTTTTTCTAAGGTGTAGCAGGCTGAACTCATGAAATTGTTAAATATGAAAGCAAGCCATATGTTTCAGTTACAAGGTATCACACATGCAATCACACACAGACGTTTTCATTGAAGAACTTCAATAGCATTATAATTAATTGAAGGAATAGTTACATAATATAGTTTGCGTCCTTCTCAGGTTACACAACGTTAAAATTTTAGGAACAGCTTTTCTACAAGAATAGCAAAGAAATGAAAAATTTCAGTTCACTGACTACTTTATGCATGCAAATAACAAAGTATTTATCTTCAAATCGCTACAAGTAACCACAAGTAACCACAAGTAACCACCGATGAAATAAAAATAAGTAATGATAATCTATTTTATATATTTTGCCATGGTTACTTGTGGTGACTTGTGGTTACTTGTTCTAACTTCTTTATGCTTGAATTTCGACCATGGTTACTTGTGCCAAAATGGTAGAAGACTATTTGTAAAACCTTGTTCGTCCGTCAGTTTAGTAGTATTGGTCCTTTGAATGTTTCTAACCAAGGATTAAACTAGCGAAGCACGCTGAACAAGGTGCGACTTCCTTTTGTTCTGCTTGCGGGATCTGTCTGTTGAAATTAAACACTTTCCATCTCACTGCCATCATCTCCGTTTCTCTCTCGTCAACGCTGCCGCCTTTGACAAATACGAGTTGGTGCTTGCTTGTGCTGAAGATTGGAACCACTAGAAAAAGACATGACAGCTGCTTCAGCAAAGGACATTCGCGTAGGAAATTTCTCGGTGTCCGCTTGGCTATAAGTAATGAGACAAACCTTTCGAATTTCACGCGAACCCAGCTCGCCTTGGTCAGCTGAGGAACAGTCGCTTTCGTAGTTGGATATCAGATCCATTTGGCCAAATAAAAATTAATGTGATAGTTACAGTAATAGCGAGATATCAAGACAACCGAACGAGATGGCGTACGCAAACTCTTCACTGACGAGTGTAACCTTATCCTTTACTCAGCCCAGGCCTCTATATTTTTGACATTTATAACGGCATCACAATTCACAATGTAGGTGGAAAGATGTGACACATTCAATTACAACACATACTTTCATTTCTGTGGTGGTTAACGTTTTCAAAAGCAATAAATACATGAGAGTGTAGTTACGTTTGTAAGAGGTGCTTGCGTTTCACTGAAAAACTGTTTAGGAAATGCCGTTTTTTTTAAATAATTTCCTTACAAAAAATACAGCATTAGAAATTCTTGTCAGCAAATGTCATTCTGCAGTTCGAAAATGTCACAGCAAGTCATTTATTACTAAAAAATAGTATCGTGTCAAGTAAAAACCTTTAAATTGTGACAACTTTCGTAACAAGTAGCCCTTTTTTTAGTTCAGACAATCAGTGACAAATAAACGTGGGACACGTTAACTAACAGCCCATACTATTATAAAATAGTATAAATTAAAGCGTTTAACCCCCCTCCCCCCTTTCAATGTTGCAGTGATTCAAGGAGAAATCCGCAACAATGGTACGGTGACATGGAGAACATCTTTTTGCACATTCAACATTGAATAGGGGGGGAGGGGGCGCAATCATTATTTGCAGTGCAAATGTCCCAATAATTGTGTCACTGATTGTCTGAAAACTACTTATTATTAATTGCCTAATTATTTTAAGTATAACTACAAAAGTACAAAAGATTATTTTTTGAAAAATGACAGGACACGTATATGATAATATGTGCATCAATTAAAATATATTTTTTCCAAAACTAATTAAATGACGTCAATAATAGCGTATTTTTTCATAAATATGGCTCATAACAAGTTTTTGACAGCAGAACAGCGAGCTTTAGCAGTGCTTTTGAGACATGAATTCAAGTATTCTTACCGAACAATTGCTATAAAAACAAAAATATGGCTCATAACAAGTTTTTGTGACAAAATTACTTTACGTCTAGACAAAACAATCGCTAGTATGCCAAACAGAATAAAAGAAGTCCTTCAAACAAAGGGACGACGTACCAGATACTAATATAAAAATCCGTCTTACTCATCATTAATAAACACTTTCTTTCTCATATGACATGTTGTTTGTTGGATTTGTACGCTTAAACTGCTGTCCGCCGTTGTTTTTCTAAGGTGTAGCAGGCTGAACTCATGAAATTGTTAAATATGAAAGCAAGCCATATGTTTCAGTTACAAGGTATCACACATGCAATCACACACAGACGTTTTCATTGAAGAACTTCAATAGCATTATAATTAATTGAAGGAATAGTTACATAATATAGTTTTGCGTCCTTCTCAGGTTACACAACGTTAAAATTTTAGGAACAGCTTTTCTACAAGAATAGCAAAGAAATGAAGAATTTCAGTTCACTGACTACTTTATGCATGCAAATAACAAAGTATTTATCTTCAAATCGCTACAAGTAACCACAAGTAACCACAAGTTACCACAAGTAACCACCGATGAAATAAAAATAAGTAATGATAATCTATTTTATATATTTTGCCATGGTTACTTGTGGTGACTTGTGGTTACTTGTTCTAACTTCTTTATGCTTGAATTTCGACCATGGTTACTTGTGCCAAAATGGTAGAAGACTATTTGTAAAACCTTGTTCGTCCGTCAGTTTAGTAGTATTGGTCCTTTGAATGTTTCTAACCAAGGATTAAACTAGCGAAGCACGCTGAACAAGGTGCGACTTCCTTTTGTTCTGCTTGCGGGATCTGTCTGTTGAAATTAAACACTTTCCATCTCACTGCCATCATCTCCGTTTCTCTCTCGTCAACGCTGCCGCCTTTGACAAATACGAGTTGGTGCTTGCTTGTGCTGAAGATTGGAACCACTAGAAAAAGACATGACAGCTGCTTCAGCAAAGGACATTCGCGTAGGAAATTTCTCGGTGTCCGCTTGGCTATAAGTAATGAGACAAACCTTTCGAATTTCACGCGAACCCAGCTCGCCTTGGTCAGCTGAGGAACAGTCGCTTTCGTAGTTGGATATCAGATCCATTTGGCCAAATAAAAATTAATGTGATAGTTACAGTAATAGCGAGATATCAAGACAACCGAACGAGATGGCGTACGCAAACTCTTCACTGACGAGTGTAACCTTATCCTTTACTCAGCCCAGGCCTCTATATTTTTGACATTTATAACGGCATCACAATTCACAATGTAGGTGGAAAGATGTGACACATTCAATTACAACACATACTTTCATTTCTGTGGTGGTTAACGTTTTCAAAAGCAATAAATACATGAGAGTGTAGTTACGTTTGTAAGAGGTGCTTGCGTTTCACTGAAAAACTGTTTAGGAAATGCCGTTTTTTTAAATAATTTCCTTACAAAAAATACAGCATTAGAAATTCTTGTCAGCAAATGTCATTCTGCAGTTCGAAAATGTCACAGCAAGTCATTTATTACTAAAAAATAGTATCGTGTCAAGTAAAAACCTTTAAATTGTGACAACTTTCGTAACAAGTAGCCCTTTTTTTAGTTCAGACAGTCTGAAAACTACTTATTATTAATTGCCTAATTATTTTAAGTATAACTACAAAAGTACAAAAGATTATTTTTTGAAAAATGACAGGACACGTATATGATAATATGTGCATCAATTAAAATATATTTTTTCCAAAACTAATTAAATGACGTCAATAATAGCGTATTTTTTCATAAATATGGCTCATAACAAGTTTTTGACAGCAGAACAGCGAGCTTTAGCAGTGCTTTTGAGACATGAATTCAAGTATTCTTACCGAACAATTGCTATAAAAACAAAAAATATGGCTCATAACAAGTTTTTGTGACAAAATTACTTTACGTCTAGACAAAACAATCGCTAGTATGCCAAACAGAATAAAAGAAGTCCTTCAAACAAAGGGACGACGTACCAGATACTAATATAAAAATCCGTCTTACTCATCATTAATAAACACTTTCTTTCTCATATGACATGTTGTTTGTTGGATTTGTACGCTTAAACTGCTGTCCGCCGTTGTTTTTCTAAGGTGTAGCAGGCTGAACTCATGAAATTGTTAAATATGAAAGCAAGCCATATGTTTCAGTTACAAGGTATCACACATGCAATCACACACAGACGTTTTCATTGAAGAACTTCAATAGCATTATAATTAATTGAAGGAATAGTTACATAATATAGTTTGCGTCCTTCTCAGGTTACACAACGTTAAAATTTTAGGAACAGCTTTTCTACAAGAATAGCAAAGAAATGAAGAATTTCAGTTCACTGACTACTTTATGCATGCAAATAACAAAGTATTTATCTTCAAATCGCTACAAGTAACCACAAGTAACCACAAGTAACCACCGATGAAATAAAAATAAGTAATGATAATCTATTTTATATATTTTGCCATGGTTACTTGTGGTGACTTGTGGTTACTTGTTCTAACTTCTTTATGCTTGAATTTCGACCATGGTTACTTGTGCCAAAATGGTAGAAGACTATTTGTAAAACCTTGTTCGTCCGTCAGTTTAGTAGTATTGGTCCTTTGAATGTTTCTAACCAAGGATTAAACTAGCGAAGCACGCTGAACAAGGTGCGACTTCCTTTTGTTCTGCTTGCGGGATCTGTCTGTTGAAATTAAACACTTTCCATCTCACTGCCATCATCTCCGTTTCTCTCTCGTCAACGCTGCCGCCTTTGACAAATACGAGTTGGTGCTTGCTTGTGCTGAAGATTGGAACCACTAGAAAAAGACATGACAGCTGCTTCAGCAAAGGACATTCGCGTAGGAAATTTCTCGGTGTCCGCTTGGCTATAAGTAATGAGACAAACCTTTCGAATTTCACGCGAACCCAGCTCGCCTTGGTCAGCTGAGGAACAGTCGCTTTCGTAGTTGGATATCAGATCCATTTGGCCAAATAAAAATTAATGTGATAGTTACAGTAATAGCGAGATATCAAGACAACCGAACGAGATGGCGTACGCAAACTCTTCACTGACGAGTGTAACCTTATCCTTTACTCAGCCCAGGCCTCTATATTTTTGACATTTATAACGGCATCACAATTCACAATGTAGGTGGAAAGATGTGACACATTCAATTACAACACATACTTTCATTTCTGTGGTGGTTAACGTTTTCAAAAGCAATAAATACATGAGAGTGTAGTTACGTTTGTAAGAGGTGCTTGCGTTTCACTGAAAAACTGTTTAGGAAATGCCGTTTTTTTTAAATAATTTCCTTACAAAAAATACAGCATTAGAAATTCTTGTCAGCAAATGTCATTCTGCAGTTCGAAAATGTCACAGCAAGTCATTTATTACTAAAAAATAGTATCGTGTCAAGTAAAAACCTTTAAATTGTGACAACTTTCGTAACAAGTAGCCCTTTTTTTAGTTCAGACAATCAGTGACAAATAAACGTGGGACACGTTAACTAACAGCCCATACTATTATAAAATAGTATAAATTAAAGCGTTTAACCCCCCTCCCCCCTTTCAATGTTGCAGTGATTCAAGGAGAAATCCGCAACAATGGTACGGTGACATGGAGAACATCTTTTTGCACATTCAACATTGAATAGGGGGGGAGGGGGCGCAATCATTATTTGCAGTGCAAATGTCCCAATAATTGTGTCACTGATTGTCTGAAAACTACTTATTATTAATTGCCTAATTATTTTAAGTATAACTACAAAAGTACAAAAGATTATTTTTTGAAAAATGACAGGACACGTATATGATAATATGTGCATCAATTAAAATATATTTTTTCCAAAACTAATTAAATGACGTCAATAATAGCGTATTTTTTCATAAATATGGCTCATAACAAGTTTTTGACAGCAGAACAGCGAGCTTTAGCAGTGCTTTTGAGACATGAATTCAAGTATTCTTACCGAACAATTGCTATAAAAACAAAAATATGGCTCATAACAAGTTTTTGTGACAAAATTACTTTACGTCTAGACAAAACAATCGCTAGTATGCCAAACAGAATAAAAGAAGTCCTTCAAACAAAGGGACGACGTACCAGATACTAATATAAAAATCCGTCTTACTCATCATTAATAAACACTTTCTTTCTCATATGACATGTTGTTTGTTGGATTTGTACGCTTAAACTGCTGTCCGCCGTTGTTTTTCTAAGGTGTAGCAGGCTGAACTCATGAAATTGTTAAATATGAAAGCAAGCCATATGTTTCAGTTACAAGGTATCACACATGCAATCACACACAGACGTTTTCATTGAAGAACTTCAATAGCATTATAATTAATTGAAGGAATAGTTACATAATATAGTTTGCGTCCTTCTCAGGTTACACAACGTTAAAATTTTAGGAACAGCTTTTCTACAAGAATAGCAAAGAAATGAAGAATTTCAGTTCACTGACTACTTTATGCATGCAAATAACAAAGTATTTATCTTCAAATCGCTACAATTAACCACAAGTAACCACAAGTTACCACAAGTAACCACCGATGAAATAAAAATAAGTAATGATAATCTATTTTATATATTTTGCCATGGTTACTTGTGGTGACTTGTGGTTACTTGTTCAAACTTCTTTATGCTTGAATTTCGACCATGGTTACTTGTGCCAAAATGGTAGAAGACTATTTGTAAAACCTTGTTCGTCCGTCAGTTTAGTAGTATTGGTCCTTTGAATGTTTCTAACCAAGGATTAAACTAGCGAAGCACGCTGAACAAGGTGCGACTTCCTTTTGTTCTGCTTGCGGGATCTGTCTGTTGAAATTAAACACTTTCCATCTCACTGCCATCATCTCCGTTTCTCTCTCGTCAACGCTGCCGCCTTTGACAAATACGAGTTGGTGCTTGCTTGTGCTGAAGATTGGAACCACTAGAAAAAGACATGACAGCTGCTTCAGCAAAGGACATTCGCGTAGGAAATTTCTCGGTGTCCGCTTGGCTATAAGTAATGAGACAAACCTTTCGAATTTCACGCGAACCCAGCTCGCCTTGGTCAGCTGAGGAACAGTCGCTTTCGTAGTTGGATATCAGATCCATTTGGCCAAATAAAAATTAATGTGATAGTTACAGTAATAGCGAGATATCAAGACAACCGAACGAGATGGCGTACGCAAACTCTTCACTGACGAGTGTAACCTTATCCTTTACTCAGCCCAGGCCTCTATATTTTTGACATTTATAACGGCATCACAATTCACAATGTAGGTGGAAAGATGTGACACATTCAATTACAACACATACTTTCATTTCTGTGGTGGTTAACGTTTTCAAAAGCAATAAATACATGAGAGTGTAGTTACGTTTGTAAGAGGTGCTTGCGTTTCACTGAAAAACTGTTTAGGAAATGCCGTTTTTTTAAATAATTTCCTTACAAAAAATACAGCATTAGAAATTCTTGTCAGCAAATGTCATTCTGCAGTTCGAAAATGTCACAGCAAGTCATTTATTACTAAAAAATAGTATCGTGTCAAGTAAAAACCTTTAAATTGTGACAACTTTCGTAACAAGTAGCCCTTTTTTTTAGTTCAGACAGTCTGAAAACTACTTATTATTAATTGCCTAATTATTTTAAGTATAACTACAAAAGTACAAAAGATTATTTTTTGAAAAATGACAGGACACGTATATGATAATATGTGCATCAATTAAAATATATTTTTTCCAAAACTAATTAAATGACGTCAATAATAGCGTATTTTTTCATAAATATGGCTCATAACAAGTTTTTGACAGCAGAACAGCGAGCTTTAGCAGTGCTTTTGAGACATGAATTCAAGTATTCTTACCGAACAATTGCTATAAAAACAAAAATATGGCTCATAACAAGTTTTTGTGACAAAATTACTTTACGTCTAGACAAAACAATCGCTAGTATGCCAAACAGAATAAAAGAAGTCCTTCAAACAAAGGGACGACGTACCAGATACTAATATAAAAATCCGTCTTACTCATCATTAATAAACACTTTCTTTCTCATATGACATGTTGTTTGTTGGATTTGTACGCTTAAACTGCTGTCCGCCGTTGTTTTTCTAAGGTGTAGCAGGCTGAACTCATGAAATTGTTAAATATGAAAGCAAGCCATATGTTTCAGTTACAAGGTATCACACATGCAATCACACACAGACGTTTTCATTGAAGAACTTCAATAGCATTATAATTAATTGAAGGAATAGTTACATAATATAGTTTGCGTCCTTCTCAGGTTACACAACGTTAAAATTTTAGGAACAGCTTTTCTACAAGAATAGCAAAGAAATGAAGAATTTCAGTTCACTGACTACTTTATGCATGCAAATAACAAAGTATTTATCTTCAAATCGCTACAAGTAACCACAAGTAACCACAAGTTACCACAAGTAACCACCGATGAAATAAAAATAAGTAATGATAATCTATTTTATATATTTTGCCATGGTTACTTGTGGTGACTTGTGGTTACTTGTTCTAACTTCTTTATGCTTGAATTTCGACCATGGTTACTTGTGCCAAAATGGTAGAAGACTATTTGTAAAACCTTGTTCGTCCGTCAGTTTAGTAGTATTGGTCCTTTGAATGTTTCTAACCAAGGATTAAACTAGCGAAGCACGCTGAACAAGGTGCGACTTCCTTTTGTTCTGCTTGCGGGATCTGTCTGTTGAAATTAAACACTTTCCATCTCACTGCCATCATCTCCGTTTCTCTCTCGTCAACGCTGCCGCCTTTGACAAATACGAGTTGGTGCTTGCTTGTGCTGAAGATTGGAACCACTAGAAAAAGACATGACAGCTGCTTCAGCAAAGGACATTCGCGTAGGAAATTTCTCGGTGTCCGCTTGGCTATAAGTAATGAGACAAACCTTTCGAATTTCACGCGAACCCAGCTCGCCTTGGTCAGCTGAGGAACAGTCGCTTTCGTAGTTGGATATCAGATCCATTTGGCCAAATAAAAATTAATGTGATAGTTACAGTAATAGCGAGATATCAAGACAACCGAACGAGATGGCGTACGCAAACTCTTCACTGACGAGTGTAACCTTATCCTTTACTCAGCCCAGGCCTCTATATTTTTGACATTTATAACGGCATCACAATTCACAATGTAGGTGGAAAGATGTGACACATTCAATTACAACACATACTTTCATTTCTGTGGTGGTTAACGTTTTCAAAAGCAATAAATACATGAGAGTGTAGTTACGTTTGTAAGAGGTGCTTGCGTTTCACTGAAAAACTGTTTAGGAAATGCCGTTTTTTTAAATAATTTCCTTACAAAAAATACAGCATTAGAAATTCTTGTCAGCAAATGTCATTCTGCAGTTCGAAAATGTCACAGCAAGTCATTTATTACTAAAAAATAGTATCGTGTCAAGTAAAAACCTTTAAATTGTGACAACTTTCGTAACAAGTAGCCCTTTTTTTAGTTCAGACAATCAGTGACAAATAAACGTGGGACACGTTAACTAACAGCCCATACTATTATAAAATAGTATAAATTAAAGCGTTTAACCCCCCTCCCCCCTTTCAATGTTGCAGTGATTCAAGGAGAAATCCGCAACAATGGTACGGTGACATGGAGAACATCTTTTTGCACATTCAACATTGAATAGGGGGGGAGGGGGCGCAATCATTATTTGCAGTGCAAATGTCCCAATAATTGTGTCACTGATTGTAGATGAAATGTCACGACTCACGAAAGGTGCACATGGCTTGGAGAAACAATCCGAAACGAGATATAATTTAATAAGAATGCCAAAGTCTCAAAGATCAATATTTTGCTGGCTTTGTAGCGCTGGCGACATGTGTTATTTATTGATGGGAGAATATTCGTTTTAAGCATATTTGAATCGCGAGGCTTTTAACTGGACGTATTCGCTTAAATATAACGGCAGCTTTCACGTGTGGTATTCAACAACGTACAGGTGAAACACATACGTATTTTATTGTTTATATTGAGAGTTTGAAACAGTCTTCCATTTCATTATCCACTGTGAGGTTTACTGTGTTGCGTTGTTTTGACCAGTTTGACAAAATTATGGTCAGTCATCCACGAACATGATAATTGATAAATATATTTGATATAAAATGCCAATTTTCAAGTTCATTTTAAAAAGGTTAGTCGATCATCCGTACCTATTATATTTTAAACAATTGGCGAGGGACTATAATTTAATACGACGTGTTATTATTAATAGTCCGAAAAGCGGCGGGTATTAGGTTGTTGCGTTTAAAACGATCAAAACTAAAAGATACGTAACAATTAACTTGAACGGGGGTTTCTTTATCGGACAAGAAGTTTGTGACAGCAAAGAAGCAGAAAAATCGATAAGACTCGCCCGCTTTCTTGAAGTCTACTGAGTACTATTTCTTTAAGTAAACAACACAGCGCATTCAGAAATGCAGACAGATGACAACAAAGGTTCGACATTTCACCTTTGTGAAACGTAACACAATAACAATCACGAATTGCTGTTCCATCAAACGTGATCACGCGTTTATACTAAGAAAGGTGGATTACTACGATCGCACCACATTCAAATTCAATCCACATTCGAAAGCCTTTGTGTGGCATAAGATGGATAAGTTACCTTGATGGCATTTGGCTAAAACGCGATCACGCTTTATATTTAAACGCAATCGCGGAAGCAAAATGGCACCGTCAAGAACGGCAAATTGGCAACGCAAACGCACCACGAAACCGTGACCTCGACCGTGACAAACTTTACGCTTGTATTTCTGTAAGTTACTATTTAAACAATAATTATTACCTGAAGGATTAAAAGGGGATTTGCCTTGTTCAGATTCATTCAGGTCTGTCCCTGGGACTTCTCCATTTAAACATATATGTCCATCTTCATGATTATCACCTGAAATGATGTCATGACACAATTAAGGTACGCATATACAGCTGTGACTGACATAACTTGACTATGACCACACGCCTGCTAATATCAATAGAAGACATGTGCAGTATATGCTAGCTTAGTTATGAGAATTGTATGTGAACGTTCTTCAAGGTTTTTACTCAGTGTTTCGAAGTGAGACTCAAATCAATAACCCTCTAATCACCAGTGAAACACTCTAACCATTGAGCTACTGGGACTCAGACGGTTTATACGTACAGTAGGTGAGTTCGATTTATGACATAATGCATGCTTAGTGCTATGTGCACGTATAATCCCCGAGCCCGGGCGGAGGACCGAAGGCCCGGGCGAGGGTGCTAATCTCGACACGCGTGGAGTCCACTTACACGCAAAATTACACGCGAGATGAAAACCTGAAAGTAATTCTGAAAAATGTTTATATATATATATATATATATATATATGTTATCAAATCCACAACTTGCGCAGTTCGGATAGCAGGGTACTGGTAACTAACCTGTTAAATTATTCAAATTATTTAAATTTACGTCAGCAAATTATAATCATTATAAGTTCGGTTGGATAGCGAAATACAGTTTTTCAGCGATCACGATCATGACGAAAGAAATCTTTGCCAGAAGAAATGGTTTCAGCTAAAATGTACATTAACATTACTATGGAAAAAGACCAAAGAAAGAAGGCTAAGAAGAGATGTGACAGCAATAGAGACAGCAGAGAAGAAGCAAACAATAAACATGAGTTAAAACCACTGAAAAAAGCCTAAAAATGTATACAATAAAGACCGATGCCGACCGAAATGTATCTGAAAGAACAAGGATGTGTCCTGAAACTGTTCAAAGCCGTGGTAAAGAATTCTGCTCTGGTGTATTCTACTCAACTCGAGAGAGAACGATGAAGAAATTTTTAAACAAACGGCTTTTTAGATCATGAGGAAAACTGAATGATGCCTTGTCATATTTATTTGTCAACAACGAAGAAAGTAAGAAATCGCGAACGAGAAAAACAATCCGAAGACTTAGAGTAGACTGAATTGGCAGTGTTTGTGGTGATATGAGCAGGAGAAAGTTTAATAACGGTAGGAGATTCGTATTTACCAGTTTAGCTGAGTTAAAACGAAAGAAATCTTGAAAATGAAAGTCAATATAAATAATATCTTGTCTAGCATTGTCTTTGGAAGCTAGGTTGTTGGCATTGTATCTTTTCTTGACCACTATTTATATCTGTTTTTGAATGAGAATTTGTCATTTAGTTCATCTCGGTACATGACAACAGATGAACTTTGCTTTATATTAATTTTCTGGGATGTTTTCGGGGGGGGGTTGTTGTGTTAAAAATGCATATAAAGCGGGCGAGGGGTTGTTGCGTTTATGTATTTCTAGTTATATACGTTAATGTTGTAATGCACGTTGTTAAGAGAAGAGATAGATATGCTAGCTCGGATACAAGAAGTGATTGTAAATGTTTTTTGAGCCATTTTACGCCGAACAATTTAGGAGTTCCAAAGCGGGACTCGAGCCCACAACATTCTGATGGCCAGTGAGACGTTCTGAAGTTCGATGTATGACATTATATACTGCTATGTGGCATGTGCAAGTATGATGACATATGTTAATGTCGTAATGCATGTTGTTAAGAGAAGAGATGGATATGTTAGCTTGGATATGAGAGTTGAGTGTAAATGTTCTTCGACCTATTTAACTCAGAAAAATTTCAGTGTTCGCAAGCAGGACTCGAACCCACAACCTTCTGATCGTCGGCGACTCCCGTGAGACGCCCAAACCATAGGTTAAGTTCGATGTATGTATGTATGACATTATATACAGTACTGCTATGTGCAAGTATAATGATATGTGTTAATGTCGTAACGCTTGTGGTTGAGAGAAGAGATGTACTGTATGTTCTTCGAGCTATTTTCCTTTAAAAAAAATTGTGAGTTTCCAAGCAAGAGCGAGACTCAAACCAACAACCTCTAATCACCAGTGAGACACTCTATAACCATCGAGCTACTGGGAGTCAAATGGTTTGAATGTACAGTAGGCCGACTTTGATGTATAATAAATACTGCTACATACTAGTATGATAATTATATTATGTTAATATTGCAATTGTATGTAGGCAATAGATCGTTTTCATCTGACATCACGGCAGCCATATTGGTGTACCATATTTATCCTATGGGAATTTAGCTCTATTCTTATTCAAAAATTTCGTATTGTTTCACCACCCCAATGGGGCCACCAATCACGTGAGTGAAAACGATCCATAGAAGAGAAGTATGCTAGCTCGATTAACCCTTAGCGTGTTTATATGGAGGCGAGTTACTTGGTCAGCCGAGTTACCCAGTTTGCTGGGATAAACTTTACGTTGTTTATATATGAAAGCGAGTTACCTGGCGGGTTATAATACTTGAGTACATTATCAGCAACGAAAATGACATGAAGTAACGAATATAAAAAATATGCGAGTCACCCATGCAAAAGGTGTTTATATATGGGGAAATGTTTATCCCGCCTTGCCGAGATCCCGGCTACCAGTGCCGAGTTCTCGCCAAGGCGAGTTACCCGTCTGTCTCATATAAACACTGCGGCGGGAAAAACAGTACTGAGTAACTCGGCCGGCCGGGCAACTCGCCTCCATATAAACAGGCCCTTAAAGCAGCCCAAAACAGACCCTTTGTTATTTTACTCGAATTTCTAATGCCAGAACCTCTAGTAGTCAAAGAGTTAAAATCCTGAATCAGAACATTTGCAATTCTCATAACCAATCTAACATAATTATACACAATCTCTAGGCTGAAAGCATGCAAAAGAACAGGGAAAAGATGTTACTTATTGCCTGAAGCAGATTGGTCTGACATTTTCCTGTACAGACCTCACTCTAAATTACTGTAGTAATGGCCCTTGATATACTAAAGACGCATAATGCGTACTCGTCTGTATCTTTGTCCGTCTAGAGTAAACACGGGCAAATTGTAAGACGAACTAAAGCCGGTTTTCCACTTGCGAATAAATTCGCGCGAATCGACTTTTTCTTTTGTCTTATGAGCTCTAGGCTGGAACTAATTATATATCTATTCAATATTTACAATAGAAATGTCGATCCGCGCGAAAAAATTCGCAAGTGGAAAACCAACGTAAAGGCTGATTTCCAGTCAGTGGAATTTTGCGAGCGGGCGGAATTTTTCTTTGTCTTGTGAGCTCTCGAGCGGAACTAATCTAATTCAGAGCACAAAAGACAAAGAAAAATTCCGCATTTTATATAAATACAGTACATACCAGTACAGTACCTATTATTATTCAAATTATATTTTCCCTCACTCAAGGTTGAAATGGACTTTAGAACTTTATATCCTGATATGGCCGCAGATAACCTTTTTCTTCGACTGACACCGTCATTTGTGGAAAAGGTTTTTAAATATGCTGATTTACAAGGAACTAAGTGGACATCATATCTCAATATCAGGCCAGATACTCTGAATGCTGGTTAGTATATAGTAACACTACCATTATTATATAGATATAATTTAAAGGGAATCTCTGCTGTTCAAGTCACATAAATCTACGACATAATTGACGACATCGTGTTTGTGAAGAAAATCACTGCCCAATGATCTGGTGTTGCCCTGAAGTGCTAGCGGATAGCTCGTCAGTCAGCTTTATAATTTTGCTTGTACGTTTGTGCAGAATTGTTAGCCACAGCCACACAAACGTCATGGGCTCTGGCATTGTCGCACTGAGAATAAAAGCGATGTTTATGACGCGAGGGATTTTGTCAGCACTTTGTCTGGTTATTAATAGATTTCTTGCTGGATTTTACAGTTCACAGAAGGTACAAAAGTTTGCAATCATATTATACCTCTTGGTTAAAGTTTACAGGATTCTGTATGTGATCAGGGTTTCTACAATTGTCAAGTAAACCATGATTTAGGTTGCATACTATATTGACCCAGAGCCTGGTGATTTTTGACCAGAGCAATGTGTGAAATTCTGAACATAAATCCTGGTAAAATTAAACCAGGATTTATTGTAAATCAACTTGACCAGGATTTTGTGGTCAGGTTAACCAGGATTCTGTTGGTGGCATATTGACCTGGAGCCTGGTGAATTTTGACCAGACTAATGTGCTAAATTATGACCATTATATCCTGGTTACGTTTAACCAGGTTAAAATTTGACCCCATCCTGGTGGAATTTAACCAGGATGTTTTTAGAGTATAAATGACGTCACGGGGCACCTTAAAAAAACTCCAGAAACTTAAATATCTCAAGAACGAGAAATTATTTTGAGAAACTGAAAACGCCAACTGTATTCCTTACTTGGAAATTATAGTTTAATGGTATCAATACTAGACTCGCGATTTTTTCGTCGCAGTGCCACTTTAAATTTCCGCTAAACGACACAAATGTAGGGATAAGACCAATACGATAAATTCCGATTTATTGGTGGTTACCAACATTAATTTATCAACAGGAATTCCTGACACTTGTGTGTGTGCCTTTAATAACTACTGTATTCTAATTTGGCATTTCTTTGAATATTGAGTTCTTAAAACGTATTGACATAAACATCCACTTGTTACGTCTTTGCTTGGTTACATGTTTGTGAGTCGACTTTGACTGGTTGTTTACCTTTTAAATCGACCTTGTGTCTATACTGTCAAGTGTAATCTCTCACTAAATAAAGCTGCTAACTGCTGTAAATATAAGTACATGTAACTAAATTGGAAAAAGTCACTTTTCAAACCTAAACAAACTTATAAAAGAGTTCAGACTTTAAGCGTATTTGACCTACAGCAGGTATTAAATAAACAACGAAAGATAAAAGTACGTAGTCTGCCAAAAAATAGAGAGTTTAATTAAGCTTCACGTTCATACGCCAAAGGACAAAATATGGCAAGCAAAGGTAAAGTTCTTATTTAAAACAATCACTCACAGAAAGACTTCTCATGTTAAACTATACATGTACAGTAATGTAAAATCACCATCATAACGAAGAAATACAAAACGTAAAGTGGCGAGGGCCAATAGAAACTATACTATTCGTGACTTTCTGCCACTACAAGTAAATCAGAGATCAAGATTTTTATTGAGATCCAGTGAAAATCTTATAAATATTCCTACTTATACTCAATGTTATGATAAATCATTCTTTCCATCATCAATAACAGCTTGGAATGTTCTTGACTTCAATGTACGAAACTCTGAAACTATATCTGTTTTTAAGAACAAATTACAAGCTATCTTTTACGAACCAAAATACAATAAAATTTACAATACTTCAATGAGTAGGTATGGTTCTATTTTGCATACCAGACTCAGATTAGGTTGTTGCGCACTAAACATTTATTTATATAAAATCAACTGTAAATCTACTCCATTTTGTGAATGTAATCAGGGATTAACTGAATCGATTAAACATTTCTTTTTATACTGTCCGCGATATACTGCTCAACGTCAACAACTGTTCTCCCGGACTGCGTGTTTGCTCCACACATTTTGGCTGAGCTTGAGAGAAGATCAAATACTTGAAATATTTTTACATGGTTCAGAACAACTTGGATTTGAAGATAATCAAATTATGATGCGTAACGTCCAATCATTTCTTTTGGACACTAAACGATTTAGTAATTTGATGCGGTAATATCTCAAAATTATGTAGTTGTCCTACCACAATGTTTTCTTTGAATGCACACTAGTTTGAAAATAAGATTTTTAGGTTTTGACTCAGTCTGTCAAGCTCTTTCATACATGTGACAATATTTATTACTTTTTTCTATGTTATTTTTAACTATATTATCTTTATCTGCAATGTTGATGACATTGTAAATAAAGATAGAAAATGGATTACTCTGCACTCTACCTATATATGTTAATATATTTATGGTATGTGGCATGATCTCCCTCGATGAGCTTGGCTCTTGGAGAAAATGTAATAATCAAATATGTTTAAATAAAAACTATACTAACAAAATCAATTCCGCAGTTTGCCGGAGCTCTCAAATGAGAAGCTTAAACTCTCTAATAAAACGGCATGCAGCTGTTGCAGAAGCGCTGTAGTTATATGACACCTGAGCCAGATGCTCAGATTTAGTACTCCTGCAATCTCGAGTGCCTCGAGTCTCCGAGGTGTGCTTTTTATAGAGCGTGTCGGTTTTACTCCGGGCAAGGCCTGACAACTCGTGTGAAGACTTGTCTCTTTTTTCTCAATGAGCATTATTACATCATACTGGCATTCTGTTCAGTTCTATACTGTACATAGTAAAATTGGTATTCAACGTTTTTTGGAGTTGTTTTATTGATTTTATAGAATATAGTTATACATTGTACAATGAATCGTCGCCATGACCAGAAAGATACAATGTCTGAAATTCTGCGTGTTTGTTTTAGACACCACTGTAACATCGGATTGAATTAAATGCATAAATTGCCAGTGCTGTTGACAAAATTGTTGCAGATCTGTGTAGTTTTGTAGTTTCGGTAGAATAATCATATATGTTTATAATATTTGTTAACAACAACGAGTGAACTATCCTAGATAACCTTAGTATCACTTAGTATTATATTGTTAATGTTAGTTTTTGTAAATGATCTATATAATGATTCTGTAAAATATTTCAGGATTTTTAATTTTTTAAATGATTTTTTTTCTTTTGTGGTCTGTTTTTTTTCTGTGTTTCAAATTTGAGTGGGCCCTCAGGAGCTCGGGGCCCTGGGGCACGTGCCTCTCTCTCCTCCGCAGAGGTTCTTTCTGAGATCGGTTATGTCAGGGATCATTGGAGATGCATCAAAATCATCAGCTGGACATAAGGAGTGCGGGTGGATAGCGAAAGAGAAAGTGAAAAAAGAACCTCTGCCAGATTTCTGTGTCAATATGGCAGCATCAGGGGGGTGTCAATAAATTTTGGAACTGCAGGTTGTAGAAAACATGTCGAATATAGCAGAAGGTTACTTCCAGGAAAGTTTGTTGTTTCATTGTGAGCTACATGTCAGCTGATATAAGTATGTTATCCACAGTCTTCGTCTGAATGGTCTGATATATTAAACGGCAAAAAACTGAGTATATTTTGTCTTTTTTACAAGAAAGACATATTATAAACATGTCATAATCACTTACCAACAAATATGTTACTAATATAGATGTGGATGGCTTAGTTATCCATGAATTAGCAAGTCATGCAAGAAACCAACATCTTGTGCAGGGTTTGAGATTAAAAATTTTTTGTGGGATAGTATCCCCAAGGGATACCATCATATCTGAACTTGGTATCCCAAATAAAAAATTTGGTATCCAAACTTTTGATACCAGAAAATACATGGTGCTTCCTAATATCCAGATGTTATGAACCAAGTTAATAAGCTCGTATTCAAAAAAGAATCTCATTTACTGTAGACGTCATGCTAGGCTGTGAGATGTTACACTACATTGGAAGTTACACCACGTTTTAAGACGTTACGCTACGTTACAACACATTATTAATAAAGCTATGTTATACAACATCATGCTGTGCTGTAAGACATTAATAAGCTATGTTTAAAGATGTTACATTACGCTACATTATAAGACATCACACTTTGTTGTGATTATTAACATTATTAACATTAATTAACATTACACCACGTTGTAAGACGTTACGTTATAAAACATATACACTAGCCGGCTAGCAGTGTGAAAATGTCGGCTATAGCCGGCAGCTATTTTGAACCCTGGGCAATTGCATGTAGCTCAAGGTTGCGTGTAGTGCAAAGCTTTATGTAGTGTGACTGTACTACACGCAGTATGTACTACACACATTGTAAAGTGCATGTATTGTGGGTGGAAAAACCCCATGCAGGTGTTACAAAACTTTTGGGCACCACTGTCAACCATGTCTTGCCAATCCCAGTGTCAATTTCAAAATGATTTACTTTTGAACATGTTTTGATGGGTGGTATTTCCACTTAGGTGCAAATGACTGAAGCAGGATAATGTAGAATGGTGACATTTAGCATTTATAGACCTGGAGCGAGGGGAATCCGATGAAATATCATCCCGAGGGGTAATATTTTTATCGAATTCCCTGAGCGAAAGGTCGATAAATCATATATTATACCGAGACATATTAATCTTTCCAAAAAAAGCTGAAATAATGTTAATAAATTCGCTTAGCTTAACTTTTGTCCACTTTTCATGGTCTGTTTCCATTCTGTTGTCGTCTCAAGGCTTCTGGATGCATTGTTTGTTGCTTTCTTTGTATTCCCTGAATCCTTATTTTCTTGTAACCTAACAATCTTCTTGTCAACATCTGAATGTTCAGGGAAATGTTTTCTTGTCTCGCCAAACTCCACCATTATTGACAGCTTTGTGAATCATGCGTGGCGTTCACGCTTGGTACACGAAGCATTAATCCCCCGCTGCAGCAGGGAATAATAGTCATATTCCCCACTGCAGTGGGGAATATCACTTTTGAGGGGTAATTCAATGATTATAATTGACTGGTCACATGGTACAACTCAAGCTTTCTGCCTGGATAATTTACAGTTGAGGTATAATATTATAAATGGTAACATTTGACATGCACAAGGCAACACTTACATCAAAGGCAACACTTACATCAAAGGTGCAAACACAGACTTCTCATTGATTATTCTGTGATCCTGGTAAGTTCCACTGGCAGCATCAAAAGTGCTGATGAACCTTACTGAGATTGCATAGGATTAAAGAAATACCAAATGGTTTTCCGTGTTTGGATACTCTGATCCAAACACGCGGGAAATTGCGAGACTGGAGAAAAGCGCAACAAAACACGAGCTGTAGGCGAGTGTTTTTAGCTTTTTGAAAGTCGAGCAATTTCCCAAGTGTTTGGATAAGAGTCTCCAAACACGGAAAAAACCATTTGGTATTTCTTTTATAAAATAATCACAAGTGAATATGATATACTGTCCGACATTTTCAAAAAATCGTTTTGGCAGGAATTTTCCATGTTTGGATACTCTGATCCAAACATGGCAATTGACCAATCAGGGCTTGCGTAGTATACATGTTATTTTATAAAGTGTAATACTCATTGAGAAAAAAGGGACAAGTTCTCACATGAATCGGATTTGTGGTTATTTTTATTCAGAGGCTGGAAAAAAATCTAATTTCAATGCTTGTATTTTCATATACCTGACTCACAATCACCCAAAGATTTCTTCTTTATTCTTTTAATTATTTTACCTAAAATGTTTCACACAAAAAAAAAAACGTAAATTGTTAAAAATCATACTATAAAACGACAAATGATAGTCGCTTAACCCCATGGCATTATTGAGAGCAACTTCTAAAATACTTCATGATATTTGACCGATCCTAAAACATATTTAACTACTCCTATTTTACTTAAAACACAACAAGTACCTGGACGAACGTCTTCTAAATCCTTCTTTCTTTTCTTCTTGCATTTTTTGCTATTCGTATCCATATTTCGTAGCAAAAAAATCAACCTCGCTCACACCACATGGTCTAGTGAAGTAAAATGGAGCAGCTTGAATTCCGGGGTCTTTTCGCCGTATACAAACCATGATTAATTATCCCTCATAATCCGTCATGGCCCCGACCTATCATAGTTCCCCCACTTTTATTATAATTTTAATTAATATATAATTTTTGTATCTACTGCGCATGCGCAAGTAGATACTATGCTATCGTGCGTGTAATTAACAATAGAGACCCCGGATTCGGTTTATGGGTTGCACGGGTAGACCATGATCTACGGCCACGGGAAAACGGGTAGATATTACGATTTACGAGTAAACAAAAATGGCGGTACCCGTATCCGTAAACCGAACCCGGGGTATCTTAAAGTGCCTATATCACCTGTGGGGATTTTACATATTCGTAATCTTTGGGTTCTCCTGAGGAAAATTGCAATATATCTTGTCAGTTGAAAGTTACCGGATGTGATGTCACAAGAGGCATTTTTGTGGCAAGTAACAAAAGAAAACTGGTTTGGAATGCCTCTTGTGACATCACATCCGGTAACTTTGACAGCGAAAAACTCCATGAAGATGAAATTTTCGGCTGACAAGATATATTGCAATTTTGCTCAGGAGAACCCAAAGATTACGAATATGTAAAATCCCCACAGGTGATATAGAGCGTTTTCACTCATGTGATCGGTGGCCCCATTGGGGTGGTGAAACAATACGAAATATTTGAATAAGATAGAGCTAATTCCCATACCGTACACCCAATATGGCCGCCATTTCATTGTTTTGGTACACCAATATGGCCGCCGTGACGTCAGATGAAAACGCTCTATACGCACTTTAACTTATCACTGGACAATGGTTATTTCCCGGCTGTGGCATGGAAATCCGCTTTAGTGCGACCGCTGCTCAAAAAGGATATATATTGGGCGTAATAGTTCAAATACGAGACGGAGGACTTTACCGGGATTTCAAAGTCCGAGTGCTTTTTGAGTAAAGTCCGACGTCGAGTATTTGAACTGACTTCTCAAACTCAAAACTCCGAAGATACCTCTGAAACGTAATATAATTAACAATTATTCACCGAAGTGAAGGTGAATATCCACACTATTCACCGACACTGAGGTGAATAATTGTTTTAGCATATACCTCATAAATGAAATAACAAGTTTAACATTCTTATATTTTTCGGTATGTTTATACAAGAGTATAAACAAGACACGGCCGTCGCCGTCGGCCGCCAGCAACTCGGTGTACTCAATTATTTGTCGACAAAACAGTTTTTACAGCTTTTGAATATATTAATGGCTAGAAAATTGTAAAGAAACATACCTGTGGACATTCTTCTACTTAATTTTGTTGACTTTTCTCGTTATTCTACTACATCACCCTTGTTTATCAACAAAATCTCCTGCCTCGGTAAACAAAGCAAAACTGGTCGCCATCTTGTTTTGCCTGCAGGTGAATAGTGCAGGATATCCCGAGCTAGAGGAACCAATCAGATTGCGCGAAAAGCACTATTCACCTGCGAGGTATATGCTAATGTGCCTTATTTCAAAGTCCCAAGACTTTGAAAACGTATTTTGCATTATTTCAAAGTACTAGTACTTTTCCTCCGATTTCAAAGCACTGATTAAACATTAATTTCTTTTGTTTTTGGTTCATGAATTATTAATGAGTTTGAGAACTTGTCTTCAAGCCTTTTAGACCTATAAGTAATCCACAGTATATCTCAAAGTTAACAGATTCAGAACGTACTGAAGTTTACGCTAAACGGGAAAACTTTAAATGTATTGACTATTGAGTTCTAATTTGCCTGGATTATGTATTGTTGTGTCAATAAAGTTATGCCAAATAAACTCGATGTGATTCAACTGCTTCACTAGCTTTAATAATCTCATTGTGTGTGTGCATTTGAAGTAGTTCCTTGGTACGTTCGCTTGTTGCCAATCGTCTCTGTAATATACTGCTTACTTAGTAAAAGAAACTGAGTCAATCATGGTATTATCTTATAATAAAGCATGTAGTACACAACTGAAGCACTACTGTTATTGAGGACAGTACAGTAGATCAATCAAACTCACCTTTTACTTACTGGTAATAACCACATCCTGTGGAATATAATTATAATATTGCTTCACTAGCTTATATAATTTCATTGAGTGTGTGCATTTTAATAGTTCCTTGGTACGTTCGCTTGTTGTTGGTTGTCCAGGTAACTACTGCTTACTTAGTAATGGCTTGCTGCTTAGTCTAACCTTAATCACTTATATCTATTGTATTTGTTTACATGATATTTATCCTGAATTGTGAAATGCTCTAGAATTCCAGATAATCCTGAATATTAAAGAAAACGAAACCCAACCTTGACCCACCTCTAAACCTGACCCTAAAGCTAACGACAACCCCCAGTAACCCTAAAGCTAACCACAACCCCCCAAGGAGAAAGTTCCACCTCTCAGACCCTGACTACAATTACACCCCTGCTGGGTTTTTTTTGTTATATGCTTTTTAGTTTAACATCCCACATGTGGGACAGAGGAGTCACCTAGGCTTCAGGATGATCCTGAATTCTAGACACTTTAAACACCTCTTTGCTCATGCGTTATAGAGACCACTGCACTTTCCAGTAGCCCGAGTGAACACCTGACCCATGCAGGTGTCTTGTTATGTATAATCTCCATCGCGTTATAATCTTAGGAACTCTCATGACAGTATGTTACTTAGTTATCCTAGATTTAAAACTAAAGTTACGCTTGGTGACCGTGCTTTTGCGTGCGCTGCTCCAAAGTTATGGAACGTGCTTCCGATAGAAATTAGGAGTGAAAGTTCAGTAGATTGTTTTAAATCAAAGCTTAAAACTTACTTTTTTAAGAAAGCTTTCCATCAGTGATATATATTTAGTTGTTTTTTCCTAATATGTATTTAAATTTAATTTAATGTAACTGTAGGACTGTTTCTATTAGTTTTATATTTATTTATAAGATTTTTATAATCATGTAATTACATTTAGTGATTTATGGGCATATTATTGTAATGCGCATTTGAAAATATATGTATGGAATTTGCGCACTACAAATTAAAATATTATTATTATTATTATTATTATTATCACAACTTGGCTGGCGGCCATTTTGGATAAACGCTGTAGGTGATTATCGAGAATTATTATATAAAATAAAGTGTTTTATTGATTTTTCCGCCACTAATAAAAGTGATGGTCTCACACGTGCGATTATTTATGATAATCGCACATGTGACGATTATCGCTGAATCAGCTTTATAGTTTAATGCAATTTTTGCAAGGCAATAGGACATTTTTTATATATAATAAACAGAACAATACATGGATGCTTGGAAATATGAAATTTATTTCTCGTGTTGAACAGGATATGTCACTCGTTCGCGAAATAAATTTCGTATATATTTCCGCACATATTTCCGTATATATTTCCGCACAAAAAACAAAGAAAACTGACTTGATCGTGTTTTAAGTTAACAATAGAATTCCTTCGGAGCCAATCAAAATATAGAATTAAACGATTGCGTCACGACAAACTACCGAAGCCAAAATAACTACTGTACACCAAGTATTTCCTAAGTCATTGTTGGAAGCGAGATATTCGAGCGGGGATATTCAACGAGAAAGTTTTTACAAGTTTAGCAAGTACTATATTTTAAGTATGAATCGTAGGCAATTCTTAATTGTGATGTACTAGACGTTGTTGGAAATATGATAAATGTTTTTGATTAAAGGTCGTTGCATGGATGACCTTCATGAAATGGAACAGAAATGGATGACCTTCTAAGCAAACAAAGTTAGCTTCATGGTCAAGCAACAATGTCCAAAACATATGGTAGTCCACGAGCGAAATATGCTATTAAATAGCATATTGTCGATATAGATGACAAATACAGTAGTCAAATATTGTTAGTGACAGGCTATGTTGAGAGCGTGAAGCCGTGAACTGGTATGTCTATACAGTATTAATGGAGTAAAATTGTATACTGCAGTTGTCAATGTCATGCAAAATCTGTGTCATGAATGTGCAAACATTTCTTCTACCTTTCACTGCATGTATGCATATGTCTTGAAGAACAATTAATGTATGGTTGCTCTTATAATTTTGATGACATTGCTAGACATCTTTTTCATTCACTATTAAATATTACAGCAGTAATACTAGAGATGCTTGTTAGCTTGCATTATTCGGGTTGACATATTGTTGTAACAAAGATATTTAAATACTGTATTAGTCGATTAAGTCAAATTTTGTTGTTAATATTAATTTGATTGGCCTTCTTAAAGTGTCACTGAGACGAAAAATCGTCAGTCTTTTTCTGATATAATCATAAAGTAGATAATGAGGATGAACGGCGTTTGTGGTTTGTAAATATCTCATCTCGTTCAAGAGATATTCACGTTTTTGAAATATGCAAATTATATGGCGAAATGAAAATCGTAAAATTAGGAATATCTCTAGAAATAAACAATAGAAATTGCTCAAATTTTGCATGCTTATAGTATTAAATAAAATACTGTGGAACTTTAGTTGTTTTCGTGGAAACTGCTGGTTCCTGGCCCTATCCAATGATAAAATTAAATTTTCTTATTTATCAGCAATCAAGTAGCGTTTACTCCAGCGAATAAATGTGACGATTAGGGCTTATGTAGGCATTGTAATTCAAACGTTTAAATCTATCTATTTTTAAACAATGAGGCAAAAATGATAACTCCCTTTTTAAGGTTTAGAGTAACCTGAGAGCATGCGCTTACCATGGCAATCACAAAAGCTCCACAGAGAAGTGTATTTTATTAGATACTATAAGCATACAAAGTTTAAGCACGTTCTATTGTTTATTTCCAGAGATATTCCTTATTTTACGATTTTCATTTCGCTCGTTTGGAGTACATGACGTCATCAGCCATACATTTTCATATTGCCAAAACGTGAATATCTCTTGAACGAGATGAGATATTGACAAACCACAAACGCCGTTCACCCTCATTTTAAATGTACTTTATGATAAGATCAAAAAAAGACTGACGATTTTTTCGTCTTAGTGACCACTTTAAAGCTTTTATACTAACATACTTTTATGACTATAATTAGAGCATTGCGTTTCACTAATGAGGACCAGAGTAAAGCCCAATTGGATTGAGTTAGTATTTGAATGGGTGACCACCTCTCCGGGCTTGGAACTCATGCCAGATATGAGTAGAGTTGTTAGTGCTGAGCTGAGCTGGCCTGAGCTGGCCTGGCCTCAGGTGAGCTGGTCAGGCCTCAGGTGAGCTGGTCAGCTTAATTGACTAATTAAGTCAAATTTTGTGAGTTGTTAGTTATGTCAATTTGATTGACCTAATTAAAGCTTTACACTACTTAAAGCTTTACTACCATACAGGGGTGGTGCCAAACGGGGGGGGGCAGAAGGGGCTACAACCTTGTTGGGGAACCCTAGCCTCTTCATTGAGAAAATTTACAGATTTGCCAGGGAATGACCTGGAAGAAAAATTGTATTTTTAACAATTGGTAAAGAACTTTTTAACTGATTAAGCCAGACAAGTCAGTAATTAATGCTTTAATAGTGAAATGAAACTCCTTTAGAAACACAGGAAATGGTATATATATTGTGCAGAAGCCAACAGTAATGATTTAATACTACACACAAAATTCCATTTTCTGTCTGCAATATTGAATGAGAAGGGCAAACTGATTAATGACCACACTAAATGTTCAACAGATTTTTCTTTATTGATACCTCGAAAATAAATGCTGTAGCTACTCCGTTATTCTGATAATTTCATGCTGATTCAAAATAAAAGCTATTCTAGACGTTCAAATTTTGAAAATTTTCCAGGGGAGAATGCACCCAGACCCCCATACTGTCGGGGACCTCTGTGTCAGGGAACTCCTGGTGGGCCCCTGCTACCATACTTTGACTATACTGTAGCTTTTAGTACCATAGCTTTAACTGTCAAACTATTAGCACACTGCCTCTCACGACTGCTCAAGGACTGGAGTAAAGCCCAATTGGATTGAGTTGAATGGGTAACATTCATTGGAACTCATGTCAGATATGAGTAGATTTGTTAGTGCTTAGCCTCTTTTACTCTGAGTTGAGTGAGTTATTTTTTAAAAGTTAAAACACAGCATGACCTCTGAGCATAGACAATTTTGTCAAAAATCTTATTCAGCTCTAGAATCTAGATCTGAATACAAGATTGCTTCAACTATACAATTCCATCAATTTTGTCAAGAATCTAGTTCAGCTATGAATACAAGGTTGTTACAAGTACACAGTTGTGTCATTGTTTGTCCATAGTAGCTATAGACATTAAACGCAGTTGATACATGCACGCCTGGGCGTGCCTATTTTTATATTTAAAGTGCCTATGTCATCTTCAGGGACTTTACATATTTATACTAATTGGAACATTCTGAGAAGATTTGTAATATGTCTTCTTAGGCAAAAATGTCATCTTCATGGACTTTTTCGCTGCTAAAAGTTGGCGATTTTGACGTTAGCCGCGGGGATAAAAAAAACTGGGGTCTAGTTAGCGGAAGTGACGTAGAACTACTTATTAAGTATGAAGGAGAGTATTGTACTATCAACTTACATTCGGGCACCCGAGTGGTGTATTTCTCGCATGTGAAACTCGCGATGGCATATCGACAAGTCAAAATTTACGCCTTTTGCAGCAAATTTCGAATCAAGTAAATTTGAGCCAGTAACTTCTCTTAATTCAGTTTTTCACGTAAAATTACGTATTCGGAGAAGTTGTTGTATTTTTCATTTGTATTTTCTAAAAGTTTAGGTCAAGCGGTTGTAGTTTTTGCATTAAACCCAGTTTATCAATATCACTTCCACGCATAATTTCATTTGTCCATATAATAAATAGAACATTACACGCTTGCTCAAAGATATGGATTTTATGTTCTCGTGGCAAGAGCTAGCAATGTCACTTGATATTGTCCTTGCCACTCGAACTTAAAATCCATATCTTCTCGCCACCGTGTAATATCCCCTTTGTATAATGCTGCTCGTCAAAGAACAATGGGGAAGCGGGTTTCAGACCAATCTCGTACCCAGAGCTTTCGCCCCCGCGCAAACGAAGGCTGTAGGTACGCAGCATATTCTCTCATTTCGAAATGATGATTATCATTAATTGTGAAATGTCCTAGAATTAACAATAATCAGCATTTTTTTTTAATAATTCCCTTTTACCCCCATACCACCTCTAAAACCTGACTCTAACCCTAACCACAACCCCCTGGAAACCCTAAACCTAACCACAACCCCCCGCCGTTGGACCTAAACCTAACCACAACCATCCGGGAAAAAAGGTTTAGTAAGTATTAATAATTTCAATTCTAATTTTCTGAAACGATTATCAAAGGAAATATCTAAAAACATCTTGCCGTGCTTTTGCGATTTGATCAATTGAAAATGCTGAGTGTCGGCCTCCTCGACTCCCATACCATTCAACTAAGTTGATTTTGAAAGCGAACACCGTGAGACGCTTTGCTTTCACATGTCTCTGTCAGTCATGAAATTTCTGAAAATATTTGCGAGCGAACACCGTGGGACGCCGCAGACATTTCCGTTCTATAATGGTATACCTTTCAGTCAACTGTTTTATTTTGGTAAACACTCGCTGTCACTACTGTTCTTTTCATGAATATTCGTTGCCATTGATTCGTTGCCAAACAGGGTTACTCTACCATTCACACCTAATTTCATACATTTCCAATCCACAGTTTTAGAAATATTTGTCAGCAGACACCGTCGGACACTGCAGACATATTCCGCTAATATTAATTTAACCCTTCCACAGATTAGCGACCAAACTCTCAGTCTTTTAGAGAATTATTGAAATAATAATTTACGCGAAATTTTACTGAATTAAATTTGGGGCCAAAGCAAAACATTTTATTCTAGGGCTCTCATATTTCGGTCTGCCGCTCGACGTTAAAAAGAGAGAGGCCTGGGAACCAGGCTGTGTGGGTCGGGGTACGAGAATGGACCCGGAACAGTGTTTATATAGCGAACACGAGGCAAGCTGAATAATCTCTGCTTTTTTTCGCCGTATTACTGTTTGGATTCGCTCGAAAGTTCATCGAAATATAGCTCACAATGTCCTATAGCGCTACTGATCCAGATAACAGCCAGAAAGACTCGGATACAAACTTTATTCCGGGATACGTCCTGGAGGTCGAAGAAGACTCGAAGAAGATAGAATACAAAGGCAACAAACTCGCTTAGATAGACGCGCTGAGGTAGACCTGTTAACCGCTTCAACGCAACCTTCGCCTTCCATCTCCATGCAACCAATGCAACATTGACATTCTTTCGCATTCACAAGCAGTTTTGCACTGCAATTTCCACATTTACACATGTTGGGAAAAATATAGCGAGTATGAACCCGTGAATCCATCGACAAATGACACAAATAATGTAAATACAATTCGACGCAAAACATAAACGATTTTATATACATTAAAATATTACACTAATACACTTTACCAACATCTGTCTACCTCAGCGCGTCTATCTAAGCGAGTTTGTAGCCTTTGTATTCTATCTTCTTTGCTCATTATACCTCTCGCTCTACTCTGCATCAGCAATTGGCTCGTCTTGATATACGGTTGGACAAACCATTCATCCTCATTTGTGATCGTGTCTATTCCACTTCCCCATTTTACGTCAATTCCGCTAACTAGACCCTAACGCAAAACGCGGCTGAAGCTCAACAAAACGAGTTGATTCTGTATGGCAAACTTTCACATAACAACAGCGCAAACTAGCGCGTTCGTTAAATCTTAGAAATGCAATGAACGCTGTAACACATATGGCGGCCAAACGAACGCCTGAAATGTTGGCATTAGGATCTGCATACTTCGCACAGATATCGGAAATCATGTCACAAGTTACGGGTTCTTTTACGTTCAATTAACTAAACTTAATTTTCAATTTACAGGCACTTTAATATTGCTAACGTTTCTAGACCTTTGTAAAT